>KQ061688.1:631734-667268 GCA_001008035.1 Atkinsonella texensis
AACTTTTCCCCCCCCCCCCCCCCCCCCCCCCCCCCCCCCCCCCGTCTGAATTGAAATCAAGGCTGGTGGTTTTAGCCCTAACTGTATTGTACTCTGTACGTCTACAGCACAGCACGCAGAAGAACTCTTGTCGATGCTTTGCACTCGCGGCGATTAAGCGGCAGAGTCGCAAGCTTGTTGGTCGCTTTGCGTACAGCACGAAAGATAACAAAACTGCCACTGAATATTCACCTTCTCGGCTCACATTTTTTTCACACTTTTTAAAGCATGGCCAAGAATATACGGAGTGCACAGCCTGGCAATTTAAGCTCATCCGGGGCCAGCGTTGTCATGGGCCGTGGGTCGTGGGTATGTACGTGCTCGATACTCCAGAGTACGGAGTACGAAGTACATGATACATCATCGGCCTAGATTAGGTGCCCCCACATACAGGCACGGGTTGTCGAAAGCGGAGGCGGAGGCGGAGGACGGAGGCGGGCCACCCACACCGCTGGTGTCAACCTCGACCTCAACATTGATTGACCACGATGATGAAGAAGAAGACGAAGCTGGTCACCGAGCGAGTAGAATGTCAATATGCTACAACTCCAGGATGCTGCCGCCGCCTCCACCAAACCTACGGCTTAGCTTACCTGCAAGGGACTTTGGTCGTGTGCTGAGCCCCTTGCCACTACTTGCAGCACCCGCTGACGCTTCCCATGTGAGCTTATCTGTATGCTATTAGTGTATTATTGCGACCACTCTTATCTTCGCCATCAAACTGAATTACGAGGGACGCTATCATGTCCGCAGTGTCGTTGGATTTATCGACACGAGGCATCATTCGATGCTACAAAAGTTGTAACAAGAACGTTTGTCACGTAGTCTTGCGCGCCGCAGACGTGATCTCCCTCGCGAAACCGGTTTTCGTCGGCTTTCAAGGTAGAATCCTTGACCAGCCGATTAAGCTCCCTATTAGGCACTAACACGCGGTCAACTGCGTCTACATTACACCGGCAAACTTTCAGGCCAGCCGCTTGCCAAGCCATGGGTCCTTTCTGCATATCGATTCCGGCTGTGGCCGGCAAAATTGCGTTTTTGCCCGACAACACGGAGAATGTGAGCTCGGTCCTAGCATATTCTGTGCGTCATGTGCTTCTTTGCATATTCCAAGGCTTCTATTGGTCTCATGGGCCACGACATGGGCTTGGCGCATTGTGATATGTCGTACATGGCCATGGTTTTTGTCTTTTCGCCTTCAAGCCTGAGTCTACCAGCGATCGAGGCTGAACTACGTGATAGCTCCATGACATCGCACATCAGAAGGACGCCCTGTTGGTTTTCTGATGGCCCCGTCATTGTGGGGAGACTACGCCTATCATACCCGGCCTCGGGCATTCTCGTGACGCTGGTTCACCCTTGTTTACCCTCGGTATGCATAGCCCCGCGACAGTATGCTTGCTGATGAGCGAACTAGAACTAGTCCTGGATCAATTGCCCGGGAATCAGCCCGGGGATCTGTTAGCGAGTACGTGGAGTTGGAAGATCTGTTCGCGGCTGTAGCAGGTCTTCTGTTGTGGGCATCTGTCAGTTGCTACGGGCCTAACGTTGTTAACATGCCACAAGCATGGTACCCTGTTTGATCCTGACGAGTAGAGTAGCACCCTGGCCCGCTGGCAAAAGCAAAAGCAGGCGTCGGTATCCTGAGACGAAGGGAAAAGATGATATTACTGAAACTAAGCATGATATCCCCATGGCTACAATAGTATGCAACTCAAGGGGAAATCTCCGTAGACTTGACGAAGGAACATTTATGATTCAACTCCAATTAATTCCATTCGTGTATCGCAAACGTTCCTAAAGCAAAACGACGAGGTTCGTCCTGAAGTCCCGCGACGAGGCACTTCCAAATTGATCAACGTCGTAATTCTCCACCAAGAAAAAGAAAATCATACTTGATTAATGCCCGGACAATTGTCCGTTGAAACAAACTAAGAGATATTTCCGCAAGACAGACACTAAAAAGTCGCAAGTGGCAAGTGCCGGCTGCGACGACGAACCATTTCATGCAAAAAAAAAAAAAAAAAAAAAAAAAACCAGGTGCAGTCAACAGGTGCGCAGTCAACACACATTTATCCCCGGTAGTTGCTGCCCTGGGACAAGTCAGCACTGGAAAGGTCGTTGCCTCCAGATGAAACGCCCCATCTGAACAAGAAGAAGATTCGACTGCAAAGCAAAATGCTTTCTTCTGTGAGCGCCATCCAGTTTGGGCCCTCACTCTGAATCCGCTTCGCCAGACGAAAGCTGGGAGGCGTTCTAGTTCGCGACGTCGGAGGCATCCTGGACAATTGTAATATCCAGCTGCTTTGTCGTGCGCATGATTCTGATGAGTACCTCCAGCTGGCGGCTTGACATCCTGCCAGGTGCTCCGGTCTGATCGGCTTCATCTTCTTGGGCGCCCATGTGCGGGTCGTCGAGCTCCCAAGCCGAGTCCTTGCCCATCGTCACATCGTCCTCCGCTTCTGGTGCTTCTGCGTTTTCTTGCTGCGATGGTTCTTGGTCATGTGCCTGGACATCTTCCGGGGAGTGATGGGGGTGCAGGAGGTTGAAGACTGCCTTGCCGTAATTATGCGTCCACTTCTCGACGCTCTGTACTTCTTCCAACTGCGCGGTACGTCTGGATAGGCGGAATTTCTTGATGACTCTTTCCTTGAGCATGATGGGCTCAATGAACCAGTCTTGTAGATCTTCCTTCAAGATATCTTCTTGAGCAAGTTGCTGCAGTTTTGCGTCACTCTCATTCTCGATGTCATCATTCTCAGCGCTGAAGCGGCTTGCAAGACAGTCCTCGCAGGACCATGTGTACCTCGCTAGAAGAAGAGTATGCTGGTTTTCTTGCGGGCACAGCTGATTGTCATCGCACCCGTCTTCAGTGCAACCGATTTTGAAAAGCGTGCAATGAGAGCACTGGCTGTACTTCAAGATGGCTAGGCAGCACGGCATCTTTTGTAAATACAACGTTTGATCGCGCTAGGTCGACTCAGGACTTGACAGGGGGGGTGTGCTCAGGCTTTTCCTGCGCTCTCCGTCCAGGACACAAGAGATGGGATTTCAACACTCAGCGTTGCGGGCAGGGATGCGACGGTGTTGCGTGACTGGATCTGTGCTAGGGGCAGTTAAAAACCTAGTTTGACTCTGTAGTAGTTCGGGATTCAGATGGTGCTGGCCCAAAGGCAACGGGCACGACGTCGTAGCTGGATATTCAAGAAAAGCAAAAAAGTTCGTCAGCCGCTGTCAGTCTGCGATACTAGCTGGTCAGTGGCAGCTTCTTGACCAAGATGGTTGCAAGACAACGATGAGAACCGACGGGAGTAGACCTCCTCAAAATATAGGGAGAAACTGCAACAGCACTAGTGACGGATAAATCGACGCTCAAGAGCTTTCCCTCTTTCTCACTAAGTTGCCATCGTTAGAACGTAGTTTTGCATTTTGTCCATGCCTGATGACCTAGTGTGTTCTGCCACGACCTGGCGTCCATGCGCCGAATCAAGAGTTCGCAAGCGCGTGTAAAGGTGCAGCCACAAGAGTTTATCATGCCATTGGCGTTTTCCTCGCAGAATGCCTGGTTGAGCTCATCGCGTCCAGCAAAAGTTAATGTGCAGGTATGGTACGTGGCATCGCACTTGGGTGTAACGGAAAGCCGATATCGTAGGAGCACCTGCCGTCACGATGGGGGTTCGGCCTTGTATTTGGAGTTCCCTTTCACCAGTTTTATAAACATGGAGTTTTTTCTAGTTTTTTTTTTTTTTTTTTTTGGTCCAACGCAGCACTCACTGTTCAGATTAATGAATCCTTGCATGAACTTTTCCAATATACCAGTACGTTGTAAATAATCCTACACACAAACCCTTTCTGTGTTGAAGAGGAAAAAGAAGAAAGAGAAAAAAAACCATTAGCGACTGCAGGCCCCGTCATAGTGCAGATGCAGTGGCGCGGTAAATGCGCTACAAGCAAAAACAAAACAAAAAGTCATGACGCGCAATTTGAATGGAGAAAACGCGCATCTACCGCGGCACGCTCGCTTCGTTCGCCAACAACGGCGTCAGAGATCGTCTGGCCAGGTCTGGACTTAGGCTTCTTGAGCACAATGTCTGCGTAGCCAGTTTCTTGTAACCCTCAAAGCCTGACGGCGTAGTGCCGCCACCCGGGCTAATGGAGGTACCACTAGGAGTCTTTTCGTTGGAAACGAGGCCTTTAGCCTGGACAAATGCGCTTGAGCGTACGTGGTACGGGTCGCGTTCATAATACTTGTCGACGATGGGGTGCACCATGACGGTCTGGCGGTGGATAGTGAGGATAGAGTTTGTAGGTACGTTCACCCAATTTTCTACATCATCATTAGCCACCACTCTTCAACTGGATAAGACCGTCGCGCATTGTGGACACGTGGGAAGGCAGAGGCTCACCTCGCTCGAAAGTTAAAGGTTCACTGGCCACGAGAACAATATCTGCTCCCTTGTCCTTGCGTTCCATCTGGTACTGTCGATCGTTGGGGTCGGGTGTTCTCGTAACCCATTGCGTTCCCGACGAATAATACAAACTAGCGGCCTCGTCTTTGGAGCTACTGATGTACCTGGTACAGATGATGCTGTGGCCATCAGTGACGGCAAAGTTAAGCAAGCTCCTCGTGTCTACATCTTCGTTCTTTAGTATGTCCTCCGGGATCGCATCCGTTAGCTCGTTGATTTGAGCGATGGTCTGTTCTACCGCCTTGCGAAGCACAGTCGGACCGAATCCCTTCTCGGGGGATGAGCTGGGGTCGTGGCCAAGGCCTTCGAGAGTGTTGAGAAACAGAGCAAAGGCCCATTCGCTGTCGGTGCTGCCCTTGACTAGCAGATACCATTTGTCTGCCAGGCGGTCACAGAGCTTTCTCTTAATATACTTCCATCCCCCGAGGCCGCCATTATGCATCCACATCAGACTGGCATGCGTGAAAGGATGACAGTTGTCTTCACTTAAGGAGCCTTCTGTCGTGGCACGCACATGGCCGAAAATGAGGTGGGAGGCTGTCTTGGAGGCTATTCTTTGCAGGTTGGTGCAGTTCCATGCAGGAATCGTCGAGGTAAAGAGGCAAGGGGCAGCGCCGAGCTTAGGGTTGGTGTAAAAGCCAATGCCGAAGCCATCGGCATTGTTCTGGCCTCGACGGGTGTCCTGATGTAAAAAGGCTCAAGTCAATAACGAGCCAGCCAGGCCAAGGGTGTGCCAGTCTGGAGAAGGAATAGCATACCAGGCGTAGGCGTGAGTCGAAAGACTGCTTCAGTATCGAATGCGCTGGGTCAAGAATCAATTCCGACAGGAGAATCTCGTCGCTGCCCTTGTAAACCTGTTTTGTTCATCTCGCTGGTCAGTTACTTACTTGAGTCCGGCTTCGGAGGGGTACTGAGAGGTTTGCCTACGAGGAAACGGCACATGATGGGGATTCTGATGCGTAGAATGCAATCGGGGTGGCAATGCAATGGAACAGGCTAAACTTCGACAAGAGGCACCAGCAGTCGTTGCTGGTGGATATGGATGAAAGAAGATGGATCTGTCGAGAACCGGAGCTTACTTGGGCGAAGACGATAGGATGAGTGGTGGTTTAACCAGATCCGGAGATGACACCATACGTTTACCTCGCGGCTTGCTTGAACCTTTGCCAAGGGGGGCCTGGTCCACGGACCACCAACACCAACACCAACACCAACCACCAAACCGGGTTGGTCCGGTTTGTGGCTTCAAAGCAGTCCTGTGTGTGTATGGAGTATACGGAGTACAGAGTGTGTAAATGGCCTGAGGTTTTCGAGCCGACCTGACCGAGTTGAGTCTGTAGATTTCCTGAGTGTTGCGGGTCAGGTGCGGGTCCTACTTTGGCCAATTACAGGACTCAATGGCAAGATGCACGTTGGGAATGGGATACCTCTCTCGACAGCCCTCTGGGCGGGGACGTGATAGCATAGCGAGTTTTCAGTTGGCTTGTTGATGAAGCTTGGAAACTTGGGCCCGACACGATATTGTCGCGATGTGCAAAGTTGGAGTCAAGGACGGAAATGTCCCGCAGTGGCACCTGTACGTGTGCATAACCAAGGTCGAGACGCAATCGCTGGCCGGAGCGGGGTAATAGTTCAGTATGCCTGATCCCGTAGCACCTCAGGCGTACGTGCCAACATCCAGAGCAAGACAGATCTCTACTCGGCAGCTCTTGATCTGATTCCCCATGGAGAACGGCTTGCTCGTTAGACTTTGGGCGGTTGTGTCGCGGCAAGCGGTGTCAACATCAACGGCCTGCTGTGGCTGAGGCTCTTGCGGCACCACGCGTCCCGACCCGCTTTATCGGCCAATCAAACGTCGCTAGGCGATACATTTAACTCACATGTAAAACTTGTACTATCCCTTTACCGATGCTGCCACTTCTTGTTCCGCAGTTAAGATTCTGCAGAGTGTAAAGTATAATAGTCTTGTTACAGTAACAGATTATGGAATATCTTGCCCCTACTACAAGGGCTAACCGATAATCGATAAAAAATGGGGCTCGCGACAAGCTTGCTCCCTCCGCACTGGTAAAAGGTTAAAAGGATGGTGGAATGGTAGAAGTTGATCGTTTGTCATGATAGAAAGAATTGAATAGGATCAAATGGAGTAATGGGTGATATTTGCGTGTAGCTGCTGTATGTTTTCATGGCCGCAGCTCCCCCGGGGCCTGGCAGCTAGCTCGCGGCGATCGCTCGCAACGGACGCGAGAAATCCCATTTACACGCTTCGCTTCGCTTCGCGCGTTGCCACGACCGCGTCCTGCGCAACGCAACTCCACTCCCAGCCTCGACTGCAGCAGCAGCCCTTTGATACAACCTCCCGGATGGCCGACGCCCGCATATCCGTCCTTGAAATACATTATCCTCGAAGCTCGTTTTCGTTTTCAATGGCCATTCTTCATCTTCCTTGAATCCAAATCACTCACCGCTGCATAACGTGCGTTTGCGTTCCTTGCGGTTAGCAGATCCCGGACACGATAATCCATTGACCTCCCGTATATCCTTGGATCAAACAGCCGAAGCTTGCTAGCGAGCGCCATGCACCCCCATGGCTCTTCCATTCCCGACGCGGTGCCGTCTAGCCCTTCGGACGTGCCATCTTCCCCTCCGGTGAATCCGTATCTATCGCCTACTCGAACAAGCCACCGCAAAGAGAAGCGCCAGCCGTCCGTCACGCCGAGGAGGTTCGGCCGCTTCTTCACTCCGCGATCATCCTTGCCCGTGGAGCATCGCATTGCCTTGGGCGTTTTGAATGCCTCAGCGACCAATCGACAAATGGCCTCACCCTGCTCCCTGGCGGGCGATCCTTTAAGCTCGGATCCAATATGTCCCTCCTCCCCCACGGACGGGTTGGACCAACCTTGTGAGGCTGGACAGAAGAGGAGACGGGGCGAGCGAGGTCATCCCATCATCAAGAGACGGCGCGGCTTGGTCCCCAACGATATGGATCCTCCGCCCCTTCGGTCGCCCGGTAGAAGCTTTCACATGTCGAGAAACGGCGAGGTCCAGATAGTCGAGCCACAGCCAGAACCTGATGCTCATGACGGCCTCGATGATAGACGGAGAGCTACTCTGGTTGGTGTTGGACGGTCACAATGATCATGACTCACAATGTTTAGCTGACCGCTTGTCCAGAGTAACTTTTTCAAAGCAAGTCGAGGTGGAAACACGGTGGGCTTGGAAGAGAAGTCATTTCGTGCTGCGTCTAGCGTTAAGCCGTCAGAACCGACAACAAACTTGGTATGACAAGCAAATCACCCACAAATTACAACGTACAGCAGCAGTTCACCACTGACAGCCATGCAGGCTCTCGAAGGCTACAAGCCCAGACCTGTCCGCAAATTCCGCAATCGAGGCTGTGAGGCCCAGTTGCTTGACCGCGAACACGGCTTCGGCACTCATACCGGGAAACAGTACCTCCAGTATCCGGTCAAGGACCCCAGAGCTCACACTGCTTCCTTTTACAGCAGGAGCTCGGATGTCCACCATTGCACTTCGTATGACGGCCAAGGGAACACCATTCCATTCAGCCTCGCCAGCTCTCCCACAGATGCCATAACCGCCATCGGCGACGAGAAGGGACATGTGCGGCTCTTCAAGACCTGCTCCAGGCAAGACGACAACCAAGGCCCGACAGTCGACGAGCACGTCAAGGTGCACGATAATGCCATCATGGACCTGGATTTCTCTCCGGACGGCTACAGGCTGGCAACAGCTTCTGGAGACAGGACAGGCAAGATTGTCGACCTCGTCACATCGTCGGTCGCGGTTCATCTCGCAGGCGGTCACTGGGATTCTCTTCGCCAGATAGCCTTCCAGCCCGGAACGGGCGGCGGCTGCAGTCTCGCATCGTCAGATCGAGCTGGGCGAGTCCAGATTTGGGATTTGCGCTGCTCATCCATGCCCGCACTCGCCTTTAGCTCCGTCAGTCAGTCTGGCACGACGAACCGAGACGTCAACTTGGACCCCGTCGCCGCAAAAACAGTCAACACCATCGACAACGCTCACGATCGCACCGTCCAGGGCACCAAGTCAGCCGCCTCCGTCACGGCTATCCAGTGGCTGCCATCCGGCCGCGAGCACCTCCTCCTCACAGCGTCAGAAGCCAATGCCTCCATCAAGCTCTGGGACACACGATATATCAAACCCCGCCGCCAGGCCGAAGACACACCATTGGCCGTGACACCACAACCCATAACGCACGCCTGGCGCTCCTACGGCATCACCTCCCTCGCCCTTAGCACCAACGCGTCCCGCCTCTACGCCGTCTGCAAAGACAGCACCATCTACGCCTATTCTACCGCACACCTCATACTCGGCCACGCGCCCGAGCTCCAAGACAATGCTCCCAAGCGCAAACCGAGCAACAACGCCAACAGCCTGGGCCCCCTCTACGGCTTCAAGCACGACGAATTCCGCGCCTCCTCATTCTACGTCAAATGCGCTCTGCGTCCAGCGTCCACGTTACCCGGGTCACACCACCAATCCGAACTTCTCGCCGTAGGCAGCACAAACAACTGCGCAGTCTTGTTCGCCACCGACGAACGATACATGCACTCAGCCTGGGCCCAGCACGCGCACATCCGGGACAAGAAGGGCCCTCACTCCATCCTCGGCGCCCCTACTACTCCTTCGCAATCCTTCACTGCCACGCCCTCTGGTGTCTCGCCGTCCGCCTCCCCGATTCCCATCTTTCGTACCGGCACCCCTCTTATAAGGGGCCACTCCCGCGAAGTCACCAACGTGAGCTGGTCCCGAGACGGAGATCTCGTCACCGCGTCAGACGACTACCTTGTTCGACGGTGGGGAACCAGGCTACGCGACAAGGCACGTTATTTCCGCACGATAGGTGAATTCGGTGGCGAGAGACACATGGCTGGGTGGGCAGATGTCGGCGATTGGGACGTGGACGAAAGTTGATTTTTTTTTTTTTTTCCCCATTTAAGACATTTTCCTTCTTGAACTTTGTGCAGCATAGCGTAGCTTAGCCAGCATCCAGTCATGCGTCGTGCAACGTAACATGACAATCACATGTCAGCAATCGAACACACTTTCTGAGTGAGCTCATGAATCCCATGTAGCATGGGCTATCGTCAAATATTTGACCCTGTCCGGACTGTGAGGAAATGTACGTAACATTGGGGTACAATACACCTGTGTTTGACGGCCCCTATTGCAAGGGGATTGTAGCGATGTCAATTGCAGAGAGGTTGTACGACGGTGTATGGAAGTTTATGCACAGTATATTGATGCTGATATTGATATTTACAGGTTCAGGAAACGCCACCTGCTAATGCAGTCTGGATTTGATGTCGCATATTCATAATCACCTACCATATCAGTGGTTTCGGCGTACCTTACTTGCGAGGACCACACGGGTCCGATTTGAATGAACCCAAGTCACTATCCCCGCTTCGTGAGAACGGCATTAGGAACGGGCAATGAAAGTACAAGCACCATCCAGGGCGGTCCAGTCCGGTTCCAAATCAAAGGGGTCATAACATGGTATAAACAAAAGGGTGCCTGGTTTCCTGCGCCACCACGCTACCCCGAGAATACGGTCCACCGACTCGACAGGACTGCGGCCAGGATGATGAAACCTACAGTTACTCCAAACATCCAGTCCGTAACATGGTCCCGACGCAGGCGCTTCGAGGCCATCTTGAGGCTTTCGGTCAAATCTCCGGTTGTTGAGTCCACTGTCCCGAGGTGGCTCCGGGGTGGCTGGGGTAGGGATTTATCAAATCTGATAGATTTCGGTGCTTCGGGACATGATGCAATGCTGGTACCTGAGGGTATGGTCGGATGATTATTCGGCGTCGTTGGGTGTGTGCCTTCAGGCACGGCAGGCGTATCCATATTATCGGCGATACAACTTTCCGCGTCGCCAAGATTTTCGTCCATCTCTCTGGATGAGCGCCGTGCGCTGCGTTCTTTCGTCACGACGACGCTGTCCCTGAACCGGTAAACGGAGGGGTTCACAATGACGGTGGGTAGAGATTCAGCCGAGCCACGTCTGCTTGCATCGCCCAAGACATTGTCCAGCTGGGCTACCACGAGGACCATGTTCTCGAAGATGCAAATTGCCTCTTGCACAATGTCGTGCTTTTCGCGATAGCTGAGCAACTTCTCGGCATCCGCCAAGCGGTGTTTGAAGTCTCGTTTCAAGTCTTCGCCGTCTAGAGGTGTGTCAAAGTGAAAGAATCGAAGCGGCATGCCGTATAGCGTCTGCGGCGGTATTGATGAGCCTGCGCTTGAGCCCGCATCGCTTGGGGTTCCTTGCCAGAAATCCTGCCCAGCAGACTCAAGGGTTGCCCTTATAAAACGTCCTCCGGCAAACAAGGCCATGAACAGGATGTAAGAGTAGGCCAGCAACACATGTGGCTTGTTGTGGATGGCGCGCCTGATATGCTTGACAAACTCTGCCAGATGTCCGGTTTTGCTGATAATATCGAGTTGCTCCCTTGTCTCAGCCTGCGACCATCCTCTCATGGACTGGATGTCTGCTTCTAGTCGGTCGCTCCTTAATAAGCCGGACAGATGAAGCGAATCCAGCAATTGTTGCAAGTCTGGGGAAACTCTCGATGAATCCGGCTTGCTGAGGATATCCAACCACGCAGATTCAAACGTGGTATAAATCGGCGCGATATGCATCAGACCTAAAGCGTATGCGAGCGGGCTTGTTGCTTGTGGCGGCAGAGCCAAGGGTAGGCGAGCAATAATGAGCTTATTAAGCTTAGCATGAATAGGCCGAGTCGTGATGGCTATGGACTCGGCCAGCGGTTGATCCTCACGAAATGAGTCTAAGGGTATCATGACTGACATGACCCAAGGTCTAGTAAGGCATATTGCAATCTGGCATAGAGGAGAAGGTAAAACTAGGTCACCTGGTAAGTGGTGCTCCAGGAGCAAGATGGCGTCACCGGTCTCCGAACAGGTTGACTTTTGCTTCTTCGTAAGGTCTATGTAGAGTGAAGGACGGTGGTGATGATGTCAGAAGGAGCGACGCTTAACTGTACAGCTGTCCATGTGAAAGGGATTGAGGGCTTGCGTTGCTGCTGGTTGGGGCCAGGCACTCGATCGTTCTTGCCGCTATCCTGATGATCGTGAGTGGAGAATGGGGGGGGTTTTTTTTTTTTCTCCCTCCCCCCCCCTTCAGGAAGCTGAATTTCAGGCTGTGCGCGCTTAGATATCCTCGACAACGCTCTGCTTTCCCCGAGGTTTCCTGTCTCTTGTCAAACGCTTTTTGAGCCGAGTTGTTGGACCAGGGTCCAGCTGGCTATTGATTTCGCTAGCTTGCAGACGCCTCTTTGTCCTTATTTGATCAGCTGCGTTGTCCAGCACATGCGTGTTGCCAAGTTGGTGTCACTGCAACCGACGAAACATCTTCTGCAGTCGTGTCGCCGGATATTTAAAATGAGGTTGATGGATTCGTCCAGTATCCCATGTTCGATATTTCCCAACTTCGATTCCATGCCTGAATTCTGCCCCCTCATGCTTTTGCCCTCGTATCGTCTGCTCTGTTTACATGGTTCACAACGAGGACCCTTCCCTTCGTCGTCGCCCGCCGTTGCTTCTTGGTTATACTGCCCACCCGACGATCGAGAAATGCGTGGTTGATCGGACGGGTAGAGCACATTCGGCACGGACCATGCTGACACATTCCAGAGGCCTTGCTGATGACCAAGGACGAGCAGCCGAGGTTGAAGACGGAATTGGAATGCCGTCACGTGCGCGAAGGGAGCAAAAGCTGGTCGATTGCAAGATCTTCACCCATCAGCAGCCGGTTCTATAGCCGTACACCCAAAATCCGGCACAAGGGTTGTTTGTAATTTTGGTGAAAGCCGACGCTCGGACCAACCGCCAGTGCCGTTTAATTGACAGGTCGGCGGCGTGAGGAATCAGGGCCCAGTGGAAGGGCTAATGATTGGGCAATAAAGAGTTGTGCATTTAAGGAGCTTGCACGAAATGAATTCGAATGCAGTTGCACAACCCAAAACTCGAAAACAAATTAAGAGAGAGAGGGAGAGAGATGGTCCAAATCTATTAATTCGCATCTGTAGTCTATACTGAGCCACGGCCCTCCTGGAGCGCCTCAAGTTTTTCCTCATCTTCCCGACTCTCATTATTGATAAACACAAACGACACAAACACCACAGCAGCGCCTATCCAATACACATAGCTCGAGTACTGTCCGTATTGTATCATCTCACCAATCAGAGAAAGTGGAATCGTAAGAGAAAGCCCAACCGTCACGACCAGCGGAGTGGTTAGGAGCATCGCAAATGCCCAACACATGTCGCTCACGAATGACGCCACGGAATTGACCTGCAACCTGTTATCATACGCTCGACAGCGGGAGTCATGTATGGCTGGTATGGGCTTACAATGATGATGATTAGAATCTTCCCGTTAGGGGGGAGCTCAAACTAGGATTCGAGATTAGCGCAAAAAAAGAAGAAGAAGAAGAAGAATGAAAACATGAGGATAGACACTCCAGTCGGGTCACTTACTGGCTCGATATTTGTCCAATGCAAGATGAAAAACAATGGCCACAGAATCAATAAGATGAAAAAGCCTACCAACCCGAAAAATAACCTCATGTCGACTTTTTCCTCGTTGCCCACGCGCCTCTTCATCACTGTAACGTACAGGCCATACATGATGGCGCTGAAAAAGGCCATTGAATCGCCCACGGCAATCTGCGTCGGGGTCTTGTGGGGGAAAGATCCTCTATTCTCGTCACTCTCGCCAGACAGATCGACTGTGGAGATTAATATGATGCCCACCAAAGAAGCCATTACACCCATAAGTTTCCGCACAGAAAAGGCTTCGACGCGAAACAAGGCGCAAAAGATTAGAGTCCATGCGCTGCTCGTCGATGTGAGAATGGTAACGCTCGCAACGCTCGTATATTCCAAGCATGCGGAAGCAAAATAGTTGGCCAGGAACCACAGCATGGAGAACTCCAAACTAAGAATGGCTGTCTCCCGGAGGCTGAGTTTGTCGTCGACGTTGGCGGCGCTGTCGACGGCTTCGTCGTCGTCATCGTCTACCACCAAACGTTGGCCGTCCCGCGCGTCGTCATCGGTAGCCGTTTTGGCGTAGGTCCCTCGTTGCTTTGTTTCTGCCCACATCTGCATCAAGTCGTCTCGCAAGCCTCGTGCTCCTGCTTTCAGGAAGTACTTGATGAACATTGGCAATAGGGAGGCCGCGAAGATGGAGGAGTTGGCATAGACGAGAAAGAACGGCTTGTCGTACGTATGGTCGGAAAAGATGAACTGCTCGCCAGCACGAAGCGTCAGTGAAGGACTTCTGCGTAGTCACAATGCAGACTATGCACTTGGGATCAAACTCACACTGGCCAAGAAATTGGACAGCGTCCAGAGGAACACGGTGACCAACAACAGGCAGATACCCAACGTCCGTCTAGTGACACCTCTCAATCCCCAGCTCGCCAGTAGTCCTCCGGTCGTTGCAGGGTCAAGAGCCGGCGCACGTATTGAGTCCGTTGATTGTGTCATTTCGACTGCCTCGCTACCGCCTCCTACAGAAAGACGACGATGGGTACTGGGCTCGTTTGTGGCAGCAGAGCTCGTAGAGGTATCCTCACCCGCACGTCGCAGATTTGAGGTCATATGGACTGTTCATTTATTGCGGCAACAGCAATCGCCCTTTCTCAACTTCAGACTTCCTCTACGTTCTGGGAGGACAGCTCAAGCAAAGGGATGTCACATGTGACGTTGCACCACGAGACCATCGGTGCAGATGCGTACTTTGGGTGAAAAAAGATGTTGAGCGAAGCTGAGGCAGAGCGTGGATCCGGTTCGTCGTTTCGGGCGCTGGACGTCCGGGCGAATTGGACTCTGGGATGGCAGGCCATGTATAGACATCTCAGAGTGGTGTTTACGGTTAGGGGCGTTGAAAGCCAGTGATGGGTGGGGCAGGGGCGGGCACAGTCCTCGCCAGTGAAGCCCTGCAGGACCTCGCAAGTCAGTGCCACCCCTCGCGTCACCATTAACCGGCACGGGAACACACGACACGCGTGCAGAATGAACCGATTGCTAAACAAAGATTCGAGGGGCTAAGGGGCCTGTTGTGTTTTTATGGTTGATTATATATTGCAATTTTTTCTTCTTCTTTTTCCCACTCTTGCCTCGCGGTCCAGCGGCCAGTACCACCCCTACGCCTTCACCACCATGGATGCAGCATCCATGCCTTTCCCTTCCACGAGAACGCCAGCCTTTCTCAGTACGCCGATGCAGCTCTCAACCACCTCTTCTTTGACACCCGCCGTCCTGTCCGGAAACTTGACCGTCTTCAGCCACTCCCTGGCATCAGGCTCCGTGTATGCCAGCTCCGTAGAGATATACTTGACCGCCTCATCCTGGTTCTCGTTGAAGTGCCGAATGCCCTGGTCCAGCTTCCCGAACAGTGTCTTGATGCGAGGATCCAGCGTAGAGCCCAGCGCAAGCTTCGTAGAGGCCACAATCTTCCAGCTGCTCCAGGGGGTGTAGATCTCCCCTACGCGCCGAATCTCTCCGGAATCATAGTACTTTTTGGAGGTGAAGTGCTCCCACATGAAGAAGTCGGCCTCGCGGGAATTGACTGCATTGCGAAGATTCTCAAAGTTTTGCAGAACGACCATGTCTGAGAAGGGGGCGTTGTCAGCCAGCCAGCCTTGCTGGTCGGCCAAGACGAAGCTCATCACGTAGGACCCGGATCCGATGCGAGATACACCGACTTTGGTCCCCTTGAGAGAAGACACGGATGTGATCTCGGTGCGGTTGGCTCCTGTGGAAATGGCCCAGCCTTCGATAGCAGCCATGTCAGCATTCATGTTGGAAGAGTGATTGCACGGGTGGCGTTTCGTCGTAATCACCTACACAATGGTGTCTCAACGTATGTACCAACGAGGCGATAGCCTCCGTCTCCTTCCACGTCTTCCTTTCCCAGACCGGCGATCCATCCTTCAGTCAGACCAATGGCAACGTCAATCTCGCCCGCACGGATGGCCGTCACCATGTGTCCTGTGCCCGAGGGGAAAGCCGTCAGGACAGAATCCAGACCATAGTGTTTTTGCGCAAAATAGAGGGGAGTGGAAAAGTGCTCGGGCACGTAGCCGATGCGCAGAGCCTGTAACGACATAAGTGGGAGACTTTTTGGTAAAGCAGGATTCTTTTTTTTTTTTTTTTTGGTTTGTAAATACAAGCCGTTGTGCGAAGAGAAAGTGAGAGATTTTATTCCAACTCGGTTTATGTTCTTCTACAAATGGCGGTGAGGGGTCGACGGAACTACATCGGGGTTTCGGAACTACATCGGGGTTCCGGAACTACATCGGGGTTTCGGAACAAATAACCGGCCATGACACGACATTGACCGTTGCCTTTCCGTACACAACCACGTCCCGAAGACATGCAGAAATAGTACTCTGCAGTCCCTGATTATCACCGAGGCACGTCTTTCTCTTACAACACTTCACTGGCATCCCGTCGTGGGAAGTGGAAATGTCGACGAAGAGATGTAGGGTATGTACATCTGGGGAGGCATGCTCGGCAGTGCAGCCAGGCGTTTAAGCTTCTGCAACAAAACAACCGCGCCAATCTGATGCTAACCTCACCTCGCCCAACCCAATTGAGACGCAGATTTGCTGAGCCGCTATTATGCACAAAATGTTGGACGTCGAGTCAGACCAACCGCTACCATCCTGTCACGTATCGAGGTCTCACCATGGCAAGCCAAGACACCTCGCATGATTGTAATCCTCATTAAGTTCTTCCTTGTCACCGGCGGTGTGTCCGCCTTGATAAACATGCTCTATGCAATGGTGGCAGATGTTAGCTCTGAGCGAGCAAGAGAAGCAATTGATTTAGTCCCCGTGCTGCGTTCTGTCTCAAGGCTCCAACGAGAGACGCCAAGGATGATGAAGAATGTCGAGACCTGTGCCAGAAACAGATCATTCAAACACCCGAACTTGAGGCGCCGCGAGACCAGTATATCCGACACCTTGGGCAGTGCGGCAAGCGTATTCAGATTTAGGACGCCGAGCGGCGAGGGCAGCAAGCTGATCTCTGCGAGCTTCCATCTGATATTCTTGCTGATATACTGCGTCAGCAACGCCATGTACGCACACACCCTCGCGTACTGGAGCACCACAAGTGGCACGTTGGGGTTCTTGGCCACCTCCCTAGTCTGCGTCAGGTGCTCCAGACCTCTGCCAATGTGACCCCTGAATGCTTGTGCAAATGTCTCGGCCTTAGCCTCGTGCCTTGCACTCTTTTCTAGAGCCAGCGTCGCAAGTTTGAACAGGATACAGAGCACACAGAATGTGTGATGACGAGAGTGAGGTAGACTGGTGTCCATGGGTCAAGTTTGGGCATGAGGATGCCGGCGTGCAGAGGCCCGATAAGGCTGTTGTTATTATTCTACTATATTGAATGGTAGATTAAGGCTGGTGTTTTGTCGGACCTTGGGCTGGGTTGGCCGTCACTGCAGCTTCATCGAACAGACTTGACTCTGCACTGCGCTCGTATTGTCCACCCTGAGCCTTCCTGGTTCATACTTCATGCTGCATCTTGCTGTTGACATATAAAGCACGTTTAGTCTATTTGACCTGCTTTCCTGCTTAAGACTTCTCTTCGTCTCGCTGTACTTTGACGCTGCCCGGCTGCGGACTGAGCGGGTGCTGTCGGCTGATATCGCGTACGCCAGCGTGCTATCTACCGTAGCGGCCTCCAAACTCGCTGGTTTGGTCCTCAGAATGGTGGAATGGCGAAATATGCTCATAGAGAATGTTGGCAAGACGCCGTTTGAGTAGAGAACCAGCGGGCCTGCTCAGCTGAAGATTCTTCATCTGGCTGAACTCAATATTGATAATTGGGTGGACCAGCATAGTCACCAAAAAATCTGCCAACTATCTGCGAGGGAATTGTCGCCGAGGAAGATGGAAGTGCGGTTTGTAGGTAAATGGTGACGCGAAGGTTAGCAATGAGTAACATGTAAAAGGCTGCTCCTGACGACACCAGACGTCCTCGTGCCTGTCCAATTCGCACTGCTCACGGCGTGGCATGAGCACTTGATGTTCCGAGTGGGCATTATGGTCTGCGGAGGGCTCATCTCTTTGATTTACCGATAAAAAACTTTGAAGACCGACGAAGAATTAGTATTCGTCTGCCGCGGTAGCCCTGATGAGGAAGGATGTTGAGACATTGCAAGCAACCTCGTTGAGTCGTGAGCCAACACTTTACTTGTTGCTCCAGTCGTCACGGCTCGGCGTGAGTATACCTATACTTGATGCATGGAAGGAGAATCACCATCGCTGACCGCGCCGGCCTAGTCTGGCTATCCGTTAACACCTGGCTGGGCAATGGTATCGACGCTGGAAAGCAGTCTTGAGTGATTACTACGTGGACGAATTCTATCAGTGAATGCCCGCTCTCCCGAGCGAGATATGGTTGCCACTTCATTTGATAAAGGACATACGTTTACGAACGTATATGTCTGTTCCCTTTCCGGCAATGGAGAAGTCAGCATCATCCAAGCCGTCACCTTGGGTGCGGTTCGGATCGAGCTTCAAATTCGAATGGGTACCATGATTGCCCAACGGCGAGACACGTTATGGGACGACTTTAATCAGATTGCTATCACCAAGAGGAAAAAGTTGCATTTTGCCTTTTTTTTTTCCGCCCCATGCTCAAATGGTAAATGCAGAATATCCCTGCAATGCACCCATGGCACCCACGGCGACCATATTGGGCGTTACTCCATTCTTAGCATACCACCAGCCACTAATCCACATGATGGCGACCATGGCGCCGGCAATAGCCTTGTGAATAGGGTCACGCAGCAGCGCGGGATCCCGAGACCAAGCGTAGTTGAGCAGAGCTGTGAAGAGCGATTCACCGTTAGTCCTTGATGTTTTGCGGTTATAGGAGGGAAAAGAAAAGAAAAGAAAATAAGAAAAGAGACGGGGTCGAAGCTGGCAGGGAAGGCATCCTGTGGACGGAATAAACGGACTTACCGTTCATGACGAAGAACCCACTGCCCTGGTACCAGCCTGCCTTGGCACAGGCAGAAGACATGCTCGAAAGAGATTGAAACTTGGCATTTGCCTGCCAGTCTTTGGCAGCGCTCTGAAGAGATGTGTCAGCTCCCCCTTTGGGCCCCTTTGAGGGTTTTTTTTTTGTGGGATCCTGATAAAGGGCGACTTTGCTTTGGTAGCAGAGATGAGTTACGACGTACCGTGTGGCCGAGGGAGAGGAGCAGCCATCCAACGGCCGTGACTTGGAGAGCCATGGGCATTTTTCTGCGGTGGGAAAGCTTGAGGCTAGGGGAGCGGAGTAAGTCAAAATTGGATGCTAAAAAAAACGAGGTATGGGTGGCAGAGAGGGGGGAAACCGTAAAAATGGGGATGACAAATTTGAACGATCTACTGATGAAGGAATAACTGCAGACATGCATCGGGAACCTCGGCTGATATGGAGTCATGGGGCAACTAAACCTAAACGGAAGACGTACAGTACATACCTCCGCACACATCCTTGCCGCAAAGGAGACTTCTCACAACTACCCCGGCTGACACTCTCAGCAATTTTGGACCATCAGCCTTTTGAGGGCCTTTGTCTGTATTATAGCGGCAAAATCGTGACTCGTGAATCCCCTTCAACTAGGTAACTTGCTGGTGCGTGGAGTCAAGGAGGTAGCTCTGCGAAGAAATTGGCAAGAGAAGGTACCACTTTCCGTTTTGGACTGTGCGTATCTGTATCCGCAGTAGTATGGAAGAAGAAGTGCTCGCAGATGCGGTGATTTGATTGGCCAAGGGCGGTCCCACAATTGCATTCTCGACAATGCAAATGTGCGACATGTTATCTACAGCATCTTGTGCTACATACTTCTTGCACTGCACTGCAGGCCGATGCAGTCGTCTCAAACGCGTATTTTGGTCCGTACCTAATTCATGACTGGTATTTACCGTACGAGTCGTTGGGTCGGAACGTGGGTCAATTTTCCATTTTCCACCCCCTTGCACCCCTCCGCGGCTTTGCCTTGCACGTGAGGTTCTTGGCAAATCCAGTTTCCCGGGTACGAGCTGATCTCGCGCCCTTGACCAGGGCGGAGGGTTTGCTCCATGCTCCACAATACTGACGTCCGCACAACAAGCGCACAAACACTTAGTTCGCCAACCCCTGCTAGGGTGCCCGCAGCCAATATCAATATTTGCCATTGCGGCCATCGACTTGGGCATCCCGATCAACATCGAGATTTGAGCCCCCGATGCTGTCACTCGGTCACTGCCTGACACGCCTCGCGCACCCACAGGCCGGCCATATGGCCATGGCCCCGTCGCCCATTTGGGAGGAGAGCCAAGGGCCGTCCGTGGTGGCCATGAGCTTGCGGCGCAAAATTGTCAACTCAGCACTTACAGCAGCGCCGCCATACATTTTCAACACAACAACTCCTAGGAATGGGCTTCCTGCAACTGCTGCATTATGGTGGCCTTAGTGGACGTCTCCGAAGCGGCTCGGGAGCGAGAAACATTCCGATACGACTCGTCTCTCATCGAAGGCGCTACCTGTAACCATCCTGACAAACCCTTGCCCGCCTCGCAACTTCGCTCCTCGTCGGACCCTGCACTCACGGCCTTTGCGCAGCTTGCTGTCTTCAAACTCAACACATCACGCGCCCTCATCTCACTCTTCGACAGCGCCAATCAGTATATCGTAGCCGAGGCTACGCCCGACCTCTCTCTGCAACCGTCAGGCTCTGCTCGCGAAGATGGCCTTTGGCTTTCAGGGACGGCTATACCGAGGTCCTATGGCATCTGCGAGTTCGTCCTCACTGCCGCTGCACCGGTGGCGAATGACGATGAAGAGAGCGTTGATGATGAGACCTTACCGGTGTCGATAATTAATGACTTGGCCGCTGATGCGCGCTTTGTCGACCGCCCATTTGTAAAGTCTGAGTGGCCTCGGTGCCGGTTCTACTCTGGCGTTCCCATTCGAACCAATCATGGCGTCAACATTGGTGTGTTGTGTGTGTTCGACGATGAGCCTCGCTCAGGATTAGGGTCAGACGATGCGCGATTCATGTGGGAGCTCTCCAAGGTCATCATGGGCCATCTAGAGTTGAAGAGAGCAACCGAATCTCATGGCCGCACGGAGCGCATGGTTCGGGGCATCAGCAGTTTTATTGACGGATCAACAACATTGACCAAGAATAAGTTTGACGTGTCGTCCAGCACTAATGATGAGCAGCCACTTCCCCAGAACGGGCTCATCACACCCGATATCCATGCCACAGGTGTGCAAGAGAGTGCAACGCCGGTTACTGCCTCTTCACCCACCAAAGGGGAAACGACTTTTGGTAATCTTTCATCGGCCGGCGGAGTTGGAGATACTGGATCGCTAATGCGTGCTCCGACAGCCTCAGCCAAGTCCGCCCGCAAATGTGACGAGGAGGAAGACATGACAACCAAGACGCGAAGGATTTACACCAAAGCGGCAAAAGCGCTGTGCAGTTCGTTGGAAATCGAAGGCGTAATCTTTCTAGATGCCAATGTCACATCCTTTGGCGGTGCTGACGCTTCCGATTTTCACAATACGAGCACCACGCATGCGTCTTCGTCGTCGTCGTCGTCGTCTTCCTCCTCCTCCTCTTCTTCCAGCAGCGATGAAAACACATCCCAACACTGTTCTGTTGGTGGTGGAAACGATGGCGACCAGCCATTTGCGCCCCTTCTCGGCTTTTTCGGGTCATCGCTGTCGATGACACAAGACGACCCTGCATTGCACAACCAGTCAAAATTTCCCCAACAATTCCTACGGAAGCTTTTACGACGCCATCCCAAAGGCATGATCTTCAACTTCAACCAGAGCGGCACAGTACAGTCAAGTGACTTCTCCAGCGAAGAGGCATCTGCCGACCAGAAAGCTGCCACAACGCAACAAGAAAGTCATCGGAAAAGGCCGCTGGGGAGAAGGTCGCGCATGAAGCAGAGCGAGCAGGAAATGGTCATGCATATGTTGCCAGGCGCACGATCCGTTGCCTTTGCGCCCATTTGGGATCCCTCCAATCAGCGGTGGTCTGCAGGCATGTTTGCGTACACCAAGTCTTGCAGTCGCGTCTTCAGCTCCAAAGGCGAGCTGAGTTATCTCATTGCCTTTGGGACCATCATCATATCCGAGGTCTCCCGGCTAAAGGCTACGATGGCGGACAAGTCCAAGATGGACATGTTGAGTTCGCTATCTCACGAACTACGGTCGCCGCTACACGGAGTGGTATTGGGTGTGGAAATGCTTCACGACTCGACTCTGGATAGGTTTCAGAAAGATGTGCTGCACACCGTCGAGACATGCGGGCGCACACTGCTGGATACTGTTGACCACCTGCTCCACTGGGCCAAGATCAACAATTTTAACACCAAGGCACCGTCGAGACACTCCAGGACTACGCCTGGTCATGATAGTAAACGCGACCTCCGGGCGCATCGTCGGGGATCCAAGTCGATGGAAGCAGGCATGATGAGCATCACGACCAACGTTGCCGTAGACGCAATGGCCGAAGAGGTCATCGAGAGCCTTTTCGCCGGACACACGTATCAGAAATTCATTGTTGCACACGCCGCCAAGGCTGCGTCCATGGAGGCTGACCGAGTCGCTCTGCGACGCCTTGATCAGATGCACGTTGCCATGGAAAACGAATCCAACGACCCACGCTCCAGCGAGGTTACAGTGAGTCTGGATATTGAACCAAATGTGAACTGGATTTTTCATACACAGGCCGGTGCTTTGCGTCGTGTGATTATGAACCTCCTGGGTAACTCCCTCAAATACACAACCAAAGGCTTCATCGAGGTGACACTGAGCCAACGTGCAAGCCCGCCGTGTCCCGGCTATGCACGTGCGCGGCGGGATTTGAGGTACGTCTGTCTCACGGTATCAGACTCGGGCAAGGGCATCAGTACAGAGTATCTCAAAAACAACCTGTTTGTGCCCTTTTCCCAGGAAGATAGACTAAGTCCCGGTGTTGGTCTCGGCTTGAGTCTGGTCAAGAGAATTGTCTCAGGACTCAACGGAAGAATCAAGGTCCAAAGTAACCTCGGCAGCGGAACGAAAATCACAGTCGAGTTGCCCCTGGAGGTTGTGCCATCTCCCAGGGTCTCGTCACAACTTGGTGATCTTACCCCTATCGGGAAGGGAGAGCTGTGCGAAGATGCATTCGAGCATCATGTCTGTACTCTGAGGGGCTTGCAGGCTTGTGTGGTGGGCTTCGCGCATGGTCGTTCCGCGAACGAAGATGTTGGTATTTCAGGCATTGGCAAGCAGTTTGATGAGCATGCAGCACTGGTGGCAATCTGCCGTGATTGGTTCCATATGACAGTCTTGGATGTTCCAGATGAGACCGCGAGCAAGCCGGACCTGTTGATTTGCAGTGACACTTATCTTGACCTTTTTCACAACCACGAGCGGGACGCGCTGGCGCGGACGCCCGTTATCGTGATTTGCCGAAATGTTCTTGCTGCGAGAGCGGCCGAATCGAGGTATAAAATTTCGAATCGATTCCAGCAAGACAGGATATTGGAGTTCAGCTCACAGCCGTATGCACTTTCTCCTTATATCTAGCCTAGAACATTCTTCTTGTTCGTCTTTTCATTTGACTAACATGATGCACAGCGTTGGACCCCGAAAGCTGGCCAGAGTGCTAGCATCCGGTCTGGAACGGAAGAACAAGCAGAGTAATACCTTGGGCGTAAATGCGGAGCTCACACCACCAGACGAGTTGGGCCAAGGGCCATTGTCGATCGAGCAGGAGCTTGTAAGCGATCAAACGCCGAGTGAAGAATCGCCCACCGAATCACCATTCGACGAAGCGGCCTGCGATCAGACAGACACGCCATTGACGCCGTTAACGCCACCATCTGAGGAGGCACTGTCTTCATCCCAGGATCTGCCTACGGCCCCTACCCGATTTCTGCTCGTCGACGATAATCCAATCAATCTGAAGATCTTATCATCATGTTTGAAAAAGATGGGACATCCGCATGATGCAGTCAGCAACGGCAAGGAAGCAGTTGATGCATTTCGGCAAGGCGCGGGCGTGTACAAATGCATCTTCATGGACCTCTCCATGCCCATAATGAGCGGGTTCGAGGCTGCTTGTCTCATCCGCCAGGAGGAGAAGGAGGCAAAACTCGAACCGTGCACCATTTTCGCTCTGACGGGCCTGGCCTCGGCAGAGGCGCAACAGGAGGCGTTTGCATGCGGGATCGACTTGTTCTTGACAAAACCAGTCAGGTGGAAGGAGCTGAGTCAAATACTGACCTCGAGAGGATTGATATGAATGGCGGGAACGGTGCGAAGTATGTGTGCTGAGCTGTGCAGGCCAAGCAAGAGCTTTCGAAGGCGGGCAAGGGACATTGGGATGGAGGCATGTGCAGGTTGCATTTATTGGCGTTGATTACGGAAATAAGTGATACACCCCGAATACAGTTGTCAGTCGCTTGGTTTCAAGTTTTATCCTGTTCTCATTCCGGGTGTCCTGAACTGGCACTCGCATGCTAGTGCAGCATAGGTACAAATAACGAGCACAACCCGAATTGAGGCACATTTCAAGGATTGCATGCCCATCTCCCCCTAGCAACTCGCACTCAGGCCTTCGACCAGAGCCTGCCTCACTGGACCTCGGCGTGCCAGTGAGCACGACAAGTACCTAGTCTGCATGCGCCTTGGGCTAGCGGCAGAATTCTAGCAACTTGCGTAGGAGTGGCGGCGTACCAAGGTGGTACAGGCTGGGCTTAAACACGGTTGTTCCGAGCGGAAACCGGCGATGTTTACCATCTTGTCGGACGGGACGGGTCATGTTGGGTTATCAGGTACAACGGCATCAGGGCTCATCAGACGGCCGAGACTGCGCATTCGATTATCTAGTGTTTCTCATCTCATCTCAGCATGTACGACAGATCGGGCAGGCCGCGGAACACATCGTCTACTTCCGCAGAGGTCTGACGGTCTGGACCGGCGGAGTCGTTGGCGTCTTCGGAAGCGGGCTTCGCTGGGCTGTCCCCCGTGGGCATGGGGGCGGTTCCCGGCGCAGGTGTCACGGGCTCCGTCGCGGAGCCAGAGCCGTCCTCCGAGACGGGCGTATCAATCTCCGGAGGCGGAGATGCGGAACCGTCGGCGACGTTGGACGCAGAAGCGCTGCCAGACGCAACGGCCTCCAACGTTCCACGCTCCCCTCGTCCATCATCCACGGACGTCCCCCTCGCGGACGAGACTCCCCGGCTCGCACCCGCCGCAGCAGAGACCATCTCCCCCCATTCATCATCCGCAAATCCACCCACCTGCGAAGACGGCACGCCGGCGCTCACCCCAGCAAGACCAGCACCCGACGCCAGGCGACGGCCCGCCCTGCCCTTCCAGGCAAGCAGCTCCCGGATGCGCACACCCGGCGCGCCAGAGTCCCAGCCGAACATGCCGGCGCCGACATGGCCCTGGCGGCCGCGGCCGCGCCGCGAATCCTCCTCCAGCCATCGCCGGACCGTCGCCAGGACGTCTTTCCGGATGTGCGAATCGCGCCACGACACGCGGACGTAGGCCTCGTCGTCGCCGCTGTGCTTTCTTAGGGAGCCGAAGCGGGAGATGCGGTGCCAGGCTTTCCGCTGGGCCACGGATGAGAAGGGTTCGATTGTGTCGGGGAGGCCTTCGGCTTGGGCGGAGATTGGTTGGGTTCCTGGGAGCATGTCGTCTAGGAGGGAGAGATCGGTTGGGTAGAGGGGCGTTGGCGAGCGTGGTGCTTTCGTGCTGGGTGCCTTGTGGACGGCCGTAGGACCATCTGCCTTGGATTTGGCTTGCGAATTCTCCTCGTCTTCCTCCTGTGCTCCGGCACCTGTAGCATCTGCATGCCTTGCGCCGTTTGCGGCACCGTCATCGTCTCTGAGCCCCGTCGTGGTACCTCCAGATGGTGACTTCGCCAGAGGCAGATCCAGACTTGACGTGCCCTTCGCCATGCCATCATGTATTCCCGCGGGTTCCTGCACCTTCGCAGGCTGCCTGCCGCCTCCAAGCCGCTCGTTGGCATCCAAACCTCGCCCAGCCTCGTCCACGTCCGAGGATGTGCTCAGCAGCCCATGTTCTCCCTGTGCTTCCCCATCACGACCACTCGTATCACCTTCAATCTCGCGCCCGATATACGTCGGCGACTCAGCACTTGCATGCATCCCAGAATGTGGCGTCTCGTCCCTCATCTTCCACGGATCCGGCGAAGGCGCCCTCATGGCATCACTCCCCCCTCCCAAATCCAGACTTGTTCCCCAACCTGGGTTGTCCTTCCGCCCCGGGACCGCATCGTTCCATCCTCCCCACGCATCCTCCTCTTCGCCTGCTCGACCCCATGGCGAGAGACACCGTGAGCTCTTGCGCGTGCTGCTGCTGAGATGTATCTGTTGAGGTTCGGGCAGCAGGTCTATCCTGGGGGTGAGGGTGGTCGCTTCGGTCGCCCACGGCGAGTTCCATGGATCCTCCATGCCTGCATAGGCTATGATCTGGGCTTGGGCATAGCTGTGACTGTTGATGTGGGGATCGATGCCTATGGGTAAATACGTTCGATGATCGCGCTACAGTTCGTGTGAGGTACTCATTCTTTAGGGGAGCAGACGGCTGACTCGAGCGGTGATGAGCGTGGATTCAAGCTGCAGATGTCGGTCGCCAGATATTTGTCCCATCTATCACGCAAAGGAATACCCTAGCAACTAAAAGATACAAGGTGCAAAAAGGAAAGGCAGGTGGCAAATTATACCTGCGACGCTGCAATCGTGCTGTGTTGATTCAGGGATGGTAACTGGTCGAGCAGCTTGAAGCTCGACGGCGATGCCTGGCTTGCGAGGCTGCAGGTTGCAGGGGTCGGCCAAGACCGGTCGTCGTCACGTCCGGCCACACCATAAAAGTCTTTACGATGCTGCCTGCTCCGCAGTTTCTACGAGCGATAGCACTGACATTGACACTGTCACTAGTACTAGATTAGTTTCACTTATTACTGTACCAACATGACAATAGACGCTGAGCTACACGCGCCGCACCACCGTGGTGCAATAGCAATGATAGCCATCTTTCTCTTCATTGTATACTAACTACTCCGTACGTAAAGCTCCAGACGAGCCACATTCGAACAAGTACACATATACATATATATGCATGGAGATGCCTGACCTCCTGAGCCAAAACAGGAGAAGAAATACTGCCAGCCAAGTTGCCCCTCGCTAAATAAACAGCATTATTAAAAACAGCAAAAGGAGCGCTTTCAATGAACAAACCATGTGAAGGATTCAATACATCATGACACGATGTCATGACCTGGCTTGAGATCCCACTCCTTGCAACGTCCGGTGCCCTTCTTCTCCGCAACATGCTCCAGCGTGTTCTTTACTTCGGCGCGAGAAACGTTATCCCGGAACTGATGGAAGATGATGTCGATGATGCCAGCCTTGGAGAGCGCCTTGTTATCGAGAATGGCCTGCTTTACATCATTCATCAGCTCTGCCTTGACCAGCTTGGCAGCAGCCGAGGCCGGGACCGTGCTGGATGGCGCCCCCTTCAGTGCTGCAAAAGCATTGGCCGGGGCTGGCGGAGGGGGCATCTCGGTGCTATTCGACATCGTCAGTGTTGTCGCTATGTTTGATTTGCCAGGCTTCGCTTTCGTTTCTGTTTCCCAATACTGCGTAGAAAATGGATCGATGCCCCAGGTGTGCTCCAGTCCTTCTGAGAGCCAGCGTTAGCTTCAGCATGTCCCATTCTATGAGTGTCATTCGCGTGCTCTTACCATGCATGAACTCCAGCTTGTGCTCATATACAGTGCGGTTGGGTCCTTGGCGGTCATGATTTTCGAAACAAATGCCCGTGCTTTCCGGCTCCATTGTGGTGCTGAAGGCACGTCTCGACAAACAAGTGTCTTCTGTGTCGTCCAAAAATCCGTCCATGTCATCCTCGTCATCCAGATCCTCTTCGTCATCGTCCATATCAACATCTTCTCCCTCTTCTTCCTGCCACTCGGCTTCCGAGTCGTAGTCGTAATCAAGCGGAAGGCGCCGGCCCATCGGCCTGCGAGCAAGCTTAGACATGGTGTCGCGCCCCAAAGCAAAGGGCTTCAGCGTGATAGTGCCGTAGTAAGGGGGGCGGACGTCTTGGGAAAATGCGATCACTTTTTGTGGTATGCCGGCCAGTTTCTTCCGTGCTTCATCAAAAATCTGACTTGCTGCGCTGCCAGCACCGCGTAAGTTCTCTGCTTCTCTAAAAGTCATTTCCATGATATGTTTGACAGGATGGTGGCTTTTGCCGCGCCTGGCGGGTTTGAATGGAAGACATAAATGCTCGACTGCATCAAAAATCTGGTTTTGCTGTGGTCCTTGTGCGTCTTGCTGTTTCGTGATGAGCTCGTCAAGCATCCGCGACTTGGCATCTTTAGTTTCTTGGTTCATCTGCGTGACACAAAGGGCCAGACGGGTATTTTCCCGAACAAAAAACGGCTTGAAAAGCTTGTCGTACTCGGTTTCCATGGTCTTTGAAGTTGCGGCAACGCATTCCGCTTTGGCAGGACTCACGGAAGCAGAGCCGCAATCGCGATCCATCTTTTTGGGGCTGCTGGGCATCTTGAAAAACGCGTTAAGTTTTCGCTGACTCCTGGCTTTCCTCTCCTGCTCCTCAATGATGCGCCGCTGTTCTTCCTCCTTCCTTCGTTTCTTTTCATCTCGCTGCTCGGCCTTTAGTCGGTCTTCCTCCTCCTTTTGCTTGCGCTTCTCCTCTCGCTCCTTAGCCCGAGCAACTTTTTCCTCTTCTTGCTTTGCCTTTTCAGCGGCTTTTTTGGCAGCTTGCTCCTCCCGCTCTCTCTTCTTCTCTGCTAGTTCCTTCTCTTTGGTCTCCTTTTCTTCAGCCGTCAGCCGCTTGCGCTTTGTATTGGGGTTCTTGTTGGCAGGGTTGGTAGATATTGGTGACATATTTATGGAACTTCGGCTACTGTCTGATGGCTTGCTCGATTTGGCTTTGGTCGGCGTTAGGGGAGAGGGTGAATTGTGTGCAGGCGTGCAGCTGCCTGCTTCAGTGAGAGCTGGTGAATCGAGTCTCTTGGGCGACGATTGAGTTTCGGATTGGGTTCGTGGAGGCAGGACTATGACAACCAAGAAAAAAAGGACGTTAACTCTCTGTGTGACAATCGCATCGAACTATGTGAAAGATGTGCTCACAGCTGCCACCAGCTGGCCGAACGGAAGCGGCATTGGGCGCCCTGGCATCAGCACCATCGACAACCTCCAACAAATCCCCCGCGTACTCATCATGACTTCTTTTATGTCCTACCGAATCCATCTCCTGCAAATTCGGTGAGATCTCGTAAAGAGGCATCGGGGATGGTTTTTTTTTTTTTTTTTTTTTTTTTTTTTTTTTTCTTTTTTTTTCGTTGATCAGCCGCAGCCCTCTTCTGGGCCTTGTAATTCCGCGGCGAGTGAGAGGTGAGTAGCAATTTCTGTGACAATTGTGACTACCTGTCGAGACACAGGATTGTCTGCATCTATCTCACGACTGTAATGACCTCATGTGAGACCAAGTGAGCTGCGTATGAATCAATTAGAAGCTTCCGAGGCAAAGTGACGTCTGCAGCAACACGTGGTTCGAATGCTAATTGGAAATTGTTAAGAAGGAGATGCTGCTAGGTTGGCTTCAAACATGGCGCGTGAAGTTGGCGCCTGCCGCCAGCGCTTGAGACGCGTTAAAAGGGGACGACCAATTGTAGCGTGCCGGCGTCGATCACCTAACGGATAAATATCGGACCACTAACTGTGGCTGGTGCAGCAGGACTCCGATGGAGGAAACAGAATAAGGATCCACTAGCCACAGCCTGATGCCCCGCGCTAGGCTCTGTTAAGCAACGTGCAGGAGCTGTCGATGTCGCAACTGACATCATGCAAATGCTGCCCCGTAGCTCGCGTACAACCTCCAGAAATCTTCACCCTCTCGTTGTAAGCCATCATAAAGCAAATGAGGAAGCAGAAGTATGCCATGCGCATCTGGCATAAGTGGTGGAAAGGCACAGCTTGGCAGGTTTACTGCATTCACGACATACCTACATTGCTTCGCAATGCATCGCAATGGGGCTGAATCGAGGTCTACAATGAGACTAATAAAGCTGGAGGATTAATGTGACGGTTTGACAGCCGGAGGTCATGATACAGACAAACGTTTGTCTCTCCACTTCTGGTCAATGAAGGACGAGCAAGACTTTTCTTGATGAGCGCCGATGTGAGATATGCCCTTGGTAAGAGTCAACTTCGAATAATGCCCAAAATGGCTCGCCACCTGGGCTTGTGTTACATTGTGGTGATTTGTACTTCCTTACGGCAGCCCGACTTGGGTGCCAGTGTCATTAAGTACACGCTTTTTGTCTCGCTATATGGAGAACCGAAACTCTGGCCGTAGAACTACCCTTTTCCGCCGCTCAGCAGGAACATCTTGTCGCAACATTAGCGATAGTGAGTAGACAAAAAATTAATACCAAAACATAAAACTGTCGGTATCCACAAAACGGAATATGTGAAATAGTAGCGATTGAATCCTCATCCTGTCGCAAACTCCACCTAACGCACCCTGGGGTCTGGTATAATCAAATGACAACCGAGACTATGCCTCGGAATCGAAAGAAAAAAAAAAAAAAAAAAAAAGCGAGCGTCTGTCGACAAATGACTTATGACTTGTATGAGATGTAAGCGGGGAAACAGTCGTCAAGCTAGCGAAAGAAAAGGGGTCACATGAACAATTCAATCGTCCAGGGTCCGCATCGGCAACATCAATTCTAGTGTATCGCGATCTCTTTAGTCAGGGTTGGCAATGTAGAGGCGGCCGGAGGTTAGAGTTGCGGTCCTTTCGTCAACACTGCCTCTCCGCTTGAGCTCTTCTGCGTTCTTAACGCTCTTCTCTCTCGTTAATGTTGAGTGCTTCTGGGAGTTGCCCGCCAGCTTATGGATGTTGCCAAGCTCTCCAAGGTTATCAGCTCGTTCGCCGCTGCTAGCACTTCTTGAACTTTGGGTCCGGCCCGAAGCAGAGTCATCCATGGGGTTCATTGGCTCCTCTGGATGCTCAGCTAGACTTCCTGTTCGCTCCGGTGTGTCGCCTGGGCTGCGCCGTTGCTGTGCACCTGACGCAACGGAGCCAGCAGAAGCGCGATATTGTGCAGCTCGTCTGCCGCTTCCGATGCTGCTTCGGCCGCTGCTCCCTGTGCGTCGATGATGTCCGCGAGACAGGGTCTGGGTGTCCTCGTCGTCGCTGCTTTCTCCTTCTACCTCGGTGGCACTGAGACGCAAAGGCACGCCGCCCACGCCCACATGATTGGTATCTCCATGAGCGTACCCTACAGCAGGAGTCTTGCCATGATGTCGAATCTTGGCGGCAACCTTGCCTGTAGCGCTAATACCAGTGTTGCTGCGGCTGCCAGTAACAGCACCACGGCCTCCTCCCACAACCTCAAGATTCGCTCGCATCTTTGCCGCTCTTTGCTGAGCGGTCACACGTGGGTCCTCATATTGAGCACGGTCGCACCAAACGGTAGCCTTTTGCCGGCGAAGGAGTGCAACGTAGCCAGTCGGCTGGGAGATGGTTCCTCCTGAGCGACTGGAGATGGAACGGCGAAGGTCTGTTGAAGACGAGATACGGTATGCCATAGGGGGCTGCATACTCGAGGTTGTGTTGACGGTATTGACGGAGGTTGAGCGCCGAGCGTTGTTCATGTGTGGGGGCACAGCTTGGTTATACTGAAAGCCCGTCTGCTGATGATGGTTCTGGTGATGTTGTGGTAGCATTTGCGGATGTGGGTGCTGTGGTTGGGGTTGGTGGTGGTGGTGGTGATTGTGCTGCTGCTGCTGCTGCTGTTGTTGAATTGGAAACGTATTAGAGGACGTAGTTCGAGACCGCGAGTGGCCATAGACATTCGCCTGATCTATTGGGCTAGATATTGTATGCGACTCTAACATTATGAAGGATGGAAGCTGGCTCTCCTCTGGTTTCGACCTGTTGCCGACCCGCTGCTATTTCGAAGGCAAGGAGTCGTTTTCTCGGGCTTGCCCTGTTGGCTTTGGGCTCGTGTAAGCGGCGGCTTGGAAGCAGCAATGATCCAGGTTCGGCGCTTGTTGTTCTTCTAGAGTCCAGATTGAGTCACGCTGGTGTTCAAATGTCGATAATCGGAGCGGCGAGAGAATAAGGGGATTGGATTCCGGTCAATCTGAAACCGTGTACACTAGTCTTTTGTGCTCAAATGGCAACACAGGCGCGCGGCGAAGAGAAAAGGGGGGGGGGGGGTTGGAGCGTTTGTTCGATGTCGAGAAGGAAAGGAAGCTTGATGGCGAAAGGCGCTTCAAGGCTCACTGCGGCGAGCGAGGGCGGAGCAGCTGGTCGCAGGTGCAAATCCGCAACTTGAGCAAGAGGTTGCTGACGGGCGGAGGGAGGAATGAAAAGATAGAAGCGAGGACGTTGGTGTGGTGTGGTGGGCAAGGTAAATACCGGCCGGTGGCTGCGGATTACCAGCCCAGGCCTGATGGATGGTATGTATGTACATACATATATGTATTAACCTTGATGGCATTAATGTGCGCTGGTGCTGCAGTGCTCGCTCTTCTGTCCGGGCCTGAATCGATGTTGTCGCCAGCCAGCGTGGGGGGGGGCTGGGGGGGTCAGGCAGGGAGGTAGGTAGGTGCATGCGGGCACGGCGGGCACGGCGGGCTGGCCAACAGGCGTCAGGCTGGAAGTTGAGAGGGGACCGGGGGGTCGTTCCAGACATGGCGACATGGCAGGGCCAAGCCTGGCCAGGGCTGCAGATGTCGCTTCGTCAGAATTCCATGGCATGGCTCTTCATCCGCCGAATGTCATTGATCTTGCTCCCTCTCACTGTGCCCGCTCTGCTCCGTGCTGCTGCCTCGTCTATTAATCCTCTGTCCAGCTGGGAACTCAGTCGAGCTTATCGCGCACATGAGCATGTTGGGTCTTGTTGTGCCAAAGCCACGGTGATGCAATGTGGACACCGGGTCACTGGGCATCGAGATCGAGAGACAGCCTTTTGACTTTGCAAGAATTTTGGTGTCTGCCGAGATGGCCGCTCGGCCTTGGACGCTGCCGAGCAGTTTGCGGCATCGTCATCAACAACGGCGAGTATGCCAAACTGGAAAGTCTAGTCTCCATACCGTCTTCGCGATTAGTCTCGTCCCGCCCTCAATGATGTAACCTTGTCACGAGCCACCCTCGAACTGACCAGTTCGGTTGTCGGACGGCCATAATGCACGCAATAATTGAAGTCCGATTTTTTATCTGCATACCCTCTAATTACATGTTGCAGTCTTCGGTGCATTGATACAGTCCACTCGTCGATCTTGTCGACGATCCGATTAATCTGCCGACAACCTTGTCCGTTCTTCCTCTTGCTTGCTTCCTACCCACGCGGGGGACGAGAAAAATGACGGGTTCTGCCACACTTGGCACTTGGGCGTCTGCGTCTGTCGACTCCACTAAGGCGCCGCTCAACGACCTGACAATGACAAATAGGTGGGTAAATGGATATCTCTTTGATGCCCAGAAGGCTACACTTTCGTACCGACCCGCTTTTCTCCTGTAACTTCGTGGAGTGACCCTAGGTGACCTCCGGTCCCATATAAGAACATTCCATGTGGGATGTAGCCCTTTGTAGCATGAAGCGTTTTCAGAACTTGTATTATAGCATAAAGTAGTATAGGCAGAGAAGTACCTCATACACCGATGTTTTTAATTGGCTTATAATCCTTGTCGGTACGAAAGTGTAGCCTTCTGGGCATCAAAGAGGTTGTTGCATGGGCATCATGATGGAATGATAGATGACAGACAAGATGCTTGCAAAGTATTGACAGATTAATCGGGACAACCGGGACAACCGCGACCACCCCTGCCGTTATGACGAGAGGCGCCATGACCCGGTTAAATTGTCGACTCCGTGGCTTTGCTGATCTGGCTGTTCTCCATCGTGCGCCAATTGGTCTGCAGACTCGTCGACAATGGGCAGGGCAGGTTCTCCGTAGATCAGCAAGCATCAGGACAGGTCAAGGTGCAAGGTCAGACCTTGAACAAGACAACATGGCCTGACGCTCAAGTGACGAACTGTGTATGCCACAGCATAATCTATTTCCGTACATACATCGTGCGGAGCGAAGAAGAAGCCTTATCGGCAACGTTACTCTTCAAGATTGAACACAATCTACTTATCGGCCAGCCATAATATCTGGGGTTGGCTCAATAATTGCCCTCACACTGGCGCGCCCGGTGGCTGAGTCTAGGCAACTCGTGCATCCACGACATTTCCTTCAATGTAATGCTCGTTATCGAAGCACTTTGGGAGCTCAGCTGCTCCATCTTAATTCTTTTGGTTCTGGTCGTCTACAGACCTGAAGAGCCTTGTCTGGAGTTTCGGGGTGGAAATATGGTGTGTGCGAGCTACCGATATGACCTGTCTTCTCGACCTGCCTCAATGTCGGACTGTTGCGTTGTCTCCCTCATTCTTTTTCTTCCTTGTCGTGCCTGATAACAGTAGAGCTTTCGTTGTTGATGGTGATAAACAAATCACCTCTGGCTCCTGATCATTTCTACTCGCACCTACTCCCTCCGGAGTACATAGATGCATACAGAGTACACCTGCATGCAGCATCGCGCAGAAACCCCCATCTGTGATGAAGACGCATATGCAAGCTTCACCCAAGCGGCACTTTTTAGTCGGGCGTGCAGACAAAGATGACTCGATCAATCAACGGTTGACTACTCCGTAATGAGAACGAGAGACTGGGCTTGACGCTTGGCAGAGAGCGCATCCACTCGCCAATAGGTGGGTGCCTAGGTACAGTACCTGAATACTCGAATAGGTGCCGTCGTGGCATTCGACGACGATAGATAGTCGGGCCGGATGCCAAACTCTCGAATGACTTGGGCCCTGCCATCTGCTCCGCAAGGTTATTCAGAAACACCATATCCGTCGACATACAGAGTAACATACCGAGTACAGCAGCCAGTCTATCGATCTTGTTCGCCTATGCAGCGTCTCTTCCTGCTCGTTCGATGGCGTCCACCTCAGAGGAAGTCGAGATAGGCGTATGCGATGTGAGACGACATGTCACCGGCTTGATCCACGCCGCGTGCTGCTCCTTGGCCTGAGTGTGTATGCAACTACGCAGTCCATATCAATCAATATATCAATATTAGATTGGAAAGGGTGCTGCTCCTGGCCACGGGGCCATGTTCCCAACGGGTAAGCTGGAGAGGATGTTGGACAAGGTCTATGGTGGTCATTCGAATTGCAAACCGGGCATCAAACCGGGCATTGATAGACAAGAGACAAGAGGAGGGGGAGGGCAGGGACCAAGGCCCCCCCCCCCACTGGGAGAACTTCATTGGTCAGCACAAGCGGAATGCATAAGTCATGATGTGCGCTCAGGTCCGACCTATAACAGAACGTCCGACATCCGAAGACAAAAAAAAAGTCTTAATTGACTCAGATCAAAGTATATATATATTTTTTTTAACTTTCTCTTTTCCTCTTCCATCATTTTAGTGTTGTGTTGACAGACCGGCATCTAGGGGCGGCACATGCAAGCCGAAACAAACGCCGGTGCCTCTGCATCCGCAGCAGTCGCAACTTGGCACACCGACATGCGCATCGTGTGTGGGTATGAATCAAAGGATCGGGGCACAGATGTTGGAGGACTACGGAGTAAGCAGACGCGCACTCAAACTTCATCGCTTGTACGTGCGGAGATCTGGCCTTTGTCACACGTGCAAGGGAGATCGAGCCAGTCTTTCTGGAGACATTTGTTTCCCATGCATAGCTGAAATCACACACAAATCACAAATTCTTCGCCGTTGACAAGTGTGCTGTCTGCTGTCTGCTGTCTTGGACTGGGAAGACGAAGATCAGACTAACCGTGGGGGAGGGGGGGGGGGGGGGGGG
>KQ061688.1:667707-701563 GCA_001008035.1 Atkinsonella texensis
CATTGAATATTGTCCGAGTTGGTTCGGGAACAAGCGAAGTCTTGTTTCCTTGCCTTGCTTTCTGTGATTTTGGGTATCGATTATCGATTTTACATTTTACATCCCTGTTGTGCTGCTGATCTACCCTGCTGCTTTGTAAAGCAGGGCACCCAAGCTGATTGATTACCGTCAAGTTTGCATGGTGGGAGCATGAAGACCGCGACGCCAATCTACGATTTTGTAGACACTATGTCGATACACGGAGGGGATCGATGCTCCCCCGTCATCATTGACCGAGACATAGTGACACTGAATGCTGCGGTAACGGTCGGCCGTGCGAAGGAATGTCGGCACATCGTTTTCAAACCTCTATCTTCCGAGCAACCGGATGCTATCATTCGTGACTGATTTTGCAAATATTCTAGTCGTTTCTACATGTCTTATATGAACTGATAGGAAAGCTGTTAGTCAAAGCAGCATGTCTCCTCTGTACGCGCTGCAAAGCCTGATATCTGTTGGCAGATGGCAATTAAGCACGAGACGCGAGACTATTATAAGACACTGTCATGATGTTCCAGGTCGCCATCTGTAAAACTGCAGTTTGTATTGTATTGCGCGGCCAACTATATCTACATCCCAAGCTCGTGATAGCCCTTTCGGCGTGACTGAGACATTCCCAGCTTATAAGAGTCGCAATCAAGAGCCCCATACTACTGGACGGAAAAGCAAGGGGTAGCTGGGGCGGGCGTTTGAAGGCACACGCAATAACTACGTTTGCTGAGAATTTGGAAAGTCCTCATTTCCCGGCGTGCCTGACGAAGACAAATGGCCAGGATCTTCCCAGGCGAGTCGTGCCTTGTTCAGGGCGCATCTCCCAGTGTTCGATAGCGATGTAGTCAAATGTGCGTGAAGCTCAAAGAACGATGGCACGTGTCGGGGATAAAAATCTGTGCGCGATAGCCACTGCTCTTTGACACAGCCATCAAATTATCTCCGTCCAAGTAGATTTGGCTCTTGCTGCGGAGTCATCAGTTGTCTGCCAAGGACGATCTGGGACATTCGGGCTTATTGCACATTTCAGCATCGCCCGGCCGGGCTGATTGTGTTGCGCATAATCACAAACTGCAACTGAAATCCTCGAGGCATCCCCCCGTATCTCGACCGGCTTGCTTTACTCCTACCCGCCGCGACAGCATAGCCGTTTATTGCCACGCCCGACCCGTTTTGGAAGAACAGAGACTTTCAGGCGAGACAGTGTCTGATGCATCTGATGCCCTGTCAATGTCAATAAGAGGATAACAAGGTAAGTCACAGTCAAGGGCAAGACCACTGAAAGCAGGGTCATAGAATAAAGTCGTTGTTTTGTGCTCGGATTGTATATTCTCGTCCGGGGCCGTGATAAGTATAGATGGAGGTGCAAAGAATAGTGAAGACGGACTTAGGTTAGCTAGTCGAGTGGTCAGATTTTTCACGTTACAAGCTTTCTCAGGCCCGGATCCTATCATTTTGGTTTGTTGCTGAAAGCCGTCTATTCCCATCCCGCATTCAGAGCTCGATGCTCGGCACGTCGCTAAATCTCTACCAGTTGCGGCTCTGCCAGAAGAGAATCCGAGACGTTCGCTTACCCACGTTGCCTACTACCAAGGTTTCTTGTTAAAGAGGCATTGTGGGAAGGCTGACCGCATAGTCTAGTCGTCAGGCTTCCACATTGACACTAGCACTAGAAGTACTGTTGCCAGTGCCGTCTGTTGATTCACAACTGGGTATGCAAGTCGGTTCAAACTTGGATCGCTCGTAGACATCTGGTAAACAAAAGTTTGGATCTCGTGAAGTCGATACGAGTCCTAGATTTCCTGCGTGGTTGAGTCTAAAGTAGCTGGGTTTCCAGAGAGTATGGACGCCATTAAGAGACAGCAAGTGTAGGCAAAATAAGATACAGACAACCGAGATGTTGAATTAGAGATCAAGACAGATTGCTTTCTCGCTTACTCAACGCGGAAAGCCTTATCATATATCGTCAAGTATGTGGGGAGAGTGAGTCTTACAGACTGAACGCTGCCAGGAACTGCCTCAGCCATTTTATACTTGTTTGGTTGCAAACATCCATGGCTGACTCTAAACATGAGCAGCGTATTCTGACTATGCATTCCCACCGGTCCATAGATACAGTGGCCAATTTACTACCCCGACGCAAAGATCCGCAACACTGCCGCTTCCTGTATGCGGTCCTTCTCTCTCGGAATTGCCGACTGTTGGATCAGAGGCAGTTCAAATCACTTCAGTCGTGCACAGATCTGGACCGCATCCGTGAGAAAATGCATGAAGCTCCCGAGACAAGAGTGGATGTACAACTGCGCTGAATTGAAAGGCTGCAACGAGTCCGCATCGTAGGCATCTATGGCGCCGATGGAATGCTGAGCGGAAATCTCATTGGAAATTCCATGCTGATGCCGTGGGTGGTGGTTCGAGAGCAGTGGATCGTCGTCAAGGAATGAAGCTGAAAAGCACGGGTCGCATAACGGACAATTTCGATGACGACAAGCGTGGTAGGTAGTCGACAGCATGGTCGTCTTTAGGTGAGGTCAAAGCGTCGTGATCGACAGGGGTGTTGTGGGTGCCGCCAAACTCGGCGGGGGCCGTGACATTGGGAGCAATATAAGTTTGAGTAATCATTTCTCTAAAACAGGAAAAGTGCTAAGATAGGCTTTTTCCCCATTGTCTGGAGGGACTATAAATCAGAGTGCGCGTCGGATCATATTGCATGTAGCAAGGATATGCCGAGCGCCGAATGCACGAATGAATGCTCGAAATATGCGACTAACTGGTGATTTCGGCCAAGGTTTTCTATTAAGTTCAATTGGATACGATTTTGGCTTTTTTTCCCGGCTTCACTCGTGCATCATGACCCCAAGGGTCTGACGGTATCATCTCATCATTGTCCACAACCGCATTATAAGCCTCACTGTGAATATCGCACAACAGCAGCGCCAACTCATTCTCGCTCGGCCAAACGGAGCCCAGAGAAACCCCAGCCATCTACTGATCCCTAAGTCAAGCGCCAATGGCCTTCAAAATGGCCTCGCCAACACCCCTGGCAGAGGCAGGATTCTGCCCAGAAATGAGCAGGCCGTCCACAACCACCTTCTCCCCCCAGGGCTGGTCAGCAGCCTGGAACTTGGCCCCAACCTTCCGCAGCTCGTCCTCCAGAAGAAACGGCAGGGCTGTGCTGAGCTGGACCTGGTCCTCCTCGACGTTTGTGAAGCCCGTGACATTCTTGCCCTGGACGAGCGGCGCACCGTCCACCTTTACGTCCCGAAAGACGATGGGCCCGTGGCAAACAGCCGCGACGGGCTTGCCGGCGTTGTAGAACTCTTCTATGAGCTTGATGGAGTCGGCGTCGGTGACGAGGTCATACATGGGGCCATGGCCACCAGGGTAGAAAATGGCGTCGAATTCGGCAGATTTGCCGACGAACTCCTTCAGGGGCTTGGTGTTCTCCCAGACGTGCTTGTTGTTCTTGAGGAAGTTGGCGGAGGACTCGTCCGACTTGAACATCTCGACGGAGCTGGGGTCGAGCGGCGCGACACCGCCCTTGGGGGAAGCAACGACGATTTCCGCCTTGGGCGCAAGGACATCGTAGGGATGAGCGAGCTCGGGCTTTTCTCAGGTTAGTTCGTTCGGCTCATGATGCCCTGTGCTGAGCATTGTGGAGCAGAATGTGGCTCACCAAGTACCAGCCCGTGGGCTCATCGAGCTTGACAATCTTGTCAGCGGAAGTGAGAACGACAAGAACCTTCTTTGCCATTGTGAAATATGAGAAGTGGTTTTACGATGAAATATAAAGCAGCGGGGGAGAACGGTTATTTCTGCTCAGGCGGGGTATTTCTTTTGTCCCTTCGTAGATGACTCGATACCACGTGTACATTTCGTGGGCTATGCGATGGCCCTTTATACCTCGTTCCACAGCAACCGGATTACCAATAGATCGGGGCATGCTCCTCATTCTTATTAGTTGCGTCTGGATCTGCGACGGGATCTGCCCCTCTTGACCAAGGCAAGGGAGACCTTCTACTCCGTAGCAAGCTGATGGAGCTTAGCTTTGTCCATGACCCCACTTCAAGCTCCCGCCGTGGCATGACGTCAGGATGCGATGTCAACGATGGCATCATTTCACGCGAACTTGCAGAGAATTGATGACTGAAAGTAACTGGGCCCAGCAAACGGCATCGTGACTAAAGCTGCGGGTACCCTCCCTGCTCAGGAAACCTGAGACTGAGGAAACTACAGTATGAGGCTTCGAAAAGCAATAGACACAGGTTTCCCCATCGGAGGCTATTTGGAAAGCTACTAATGTCCTTCACGTAATACTTCAAACGTACTACTCCGTAATGTCTCTTTGTACGGGAAAGTTGGCCGATTCAAGCAGAAATATGCAATATCCACATGAACTGTCCAATAAATTATATAATTTATAGTATGCATTAAACGGAACCCCGCCAACGATCAGCGGCCATGGTGTAACGGTTAGCATGGCTGATTTCCATTCAGCCGACTCGGGTTCGACTCCCGATGGCCGCATCGCTTTTTGCCCACTTGCCCCAGCTTCTTGGGGAAGACCCGGCTAACGAACGTACACATCCTTCACGAGAGACTAAACTAGATTGCACCATATGGATGAATATAGAGCCATCACATTTTTTTCAGCGTCAATATTAGCTTCTGGTGCTCTTTGCATGATTATCGCTGTTAGAACAATATTCGAGGTTGAAATTCAAAAAACCAGTGGTAACGATCATACATATTCTTCGTCTCATATTCCCCAATCCTTTCGTAGAAAAAAGAAAAAAAAAAGCTGTTTCTCATCATAACGTCATTGCATCCTATGCTTTGCTTTGGAAAAATCGTCATGAGTCTGCAGAGACTCAACCATCACGCCTCACACACTATCCTGTGTGATTCCTCGACGTCCCTCCACATCAGGCTCGCGAGCCCTGAAATTCGCGACACTCCCACCGGCAACGGCTGTCAAAACCGCCAGCATGACGAAGGGCAACGCAAACCATCCTGCTGCCCAGTTGGACCCCGCCTCAAACAGCCACTTCAGGGTCGGCAAACCTACCAACGCTGCGATATTCTGCACGGCGCCGACCAAACTGAAAAGCACTCCAGTGTGCTGCTCGCCGTTGAAAAGCACAAGTAGACTTCTTGCAACGGGGGCGAATGCAGAGTCGGAGGACAGCAGCACTGTACCTATAATGACCATGGCTCTTCCGTTGGCAAATCCTGTGATCCATAAGCCAGCTACAACGGGCAGAATGATACCTCGTGCAAGCCACAGATCCTTCTCTACAGGGTTATACTGTAATCTCGTGAGGATTTGCGAAGTGGTTGGAAGAACAACTGCTGTGATGATGAGGCTGCTCCACAGCTTAACTGTATTGACAAGAATGGCCTGCGTTTTTGCATCAGTAAAAAGGAGGGTAAATTGACTCTGGCAAAATTTCTTTGTTGGATGGGTTATTTTACGTACATCCTGCATTGACCAGGCCAGTCTCTTGAGAACGTAAAAAATGGCAAGAGCAGGAGAGAAGCTTGACAAGAAGAAGAAGAAAACTCCCAGCAAGATCAAGCCGAGGCGTTTGTTGTGGACCGTTACCAGACGAGCTACTGATACTGCCCTCTTCGCGGCTCTCCTACTATGTGAGTACAGCCTGAAGATGAAGTTCTTCCAAGTTACTTTGTCACAATCATGGGGACCGCCTGAGCTCGCCAGGCTGGCCATATCTCGGGTTGTAGGGAGAAACAGGATAAATATGGTGGAGATGCAGGTCGTCGCCAGACCAATGTAAATGGCCAACCACGGCTTTTTGATTGTAAGCTTCGTTGAGATTGGCAGGCTGATCTGAAGTGCTACGGTGTTCAGAGCCTCGAGGAGGAGAAAGGCAATGACTCTGTTATTTGATCAGCGTCAAGAAGGGTAGTAATTGTGCGTTGAAATTTCTGCTCACCTGTAGGCGTTGCTGGACACGTCACTTGCAATGGCATTGACCAGAGCAGAGAAGACGAGTGATCCGCCACCAATTAATGTAAACAAGGTGGTAAGCCAAACCAATCGGAGAGGGAAAAAACTGGGAAACAAGCCTGGTAACGGTGAGTGTTAGCACGAGATGACGTTGGCAACTTGTTAGCAAAATAGCGGACTTGAGGCAAGACATGTATGAGCAGGAAATAGATGCAGCAAAGAGTACGGGGTACGAGGTACAGGGCAATGAGCTCACAAATGATGATTTCTGCCGCCATGGAAAGCAAGATGCCGCAAATGCATAGAGCCAGTACATTTCTGCGACTGAGCTTGTCGGCAGCAAGACCATACGGCACAGCAGTCAGCAGGCCAGTCAGCAGGCCAATGTAGTTCCTCCATGTTTCAATGGTGAAGAACTCAGCATTTGCTCGATGCGAGTGGCACAGTAGGGGCGACACATGGGTTTGATTCGGCTGGAAGTTATGGCAGTTGATGGCATACTCGACCTGGAACATGGCAGAGCTGTAGAGCGAGCCACCGATGGACTTGGTGAAGACGATGAGGGCAAGCAAGACCAAGACGGTGACTCGATCCGACGTTACAAATTCGTCCTGAGGGACCTGCTGGTACTCCTCATCCTGGTCGTTGAACTCGTCCTCCTCACGCGGGACGAGAAGCGGTTGACGCTCGCCTTGGAAGGCCATATTCGACGAGGACGAAGGAGACGGCGGGGAGGTCGAGGTCGATGTCGATGTCGATGTAGAAGTCGATGGAGAGGGCTGCTCGTGGCGCACAAGCGATGAGCCGCGACGTCGACACTGACAATGGCGGCAGCGGTATCACAAGATGGGTCTCAAGTATGTCACGGCGCAAGCAAGCTCTCAGAAACTGCTAGAAAGACCGTCATGGACGCAACACGAAGAAAGTGCAGCCAGCGGTTGGCAACGCCACGGGACATTTGAAAAGGCGGCACGGCACGCAGGAGGTCGTAAGCCGGGGGTTGGAGGTGGATGACTGGACTGTGCATCGTGCATCGTGCATCGTGCATCGTGCATCGTGCATTGTGTGCCGTGCCCAACCGTCTCGGTGACATGACTCTCAGGCACCCGTTTGACCAGACCAAGCCGTTTCCCGGTGAGCCATGCTGTGGCTTCTCGAACAGGCACATGCCATACCGGCCCGATGCATGCGAGGTTTATCAATTGGCTGCTAGGTAGGCAGCAATGAATGGTCTGGTTGGCATCTAGTCTGTCTGTCAAACAAACAACGCGATGGCATGGGGAAGCATGGGAAGGGTTTGATTTGGTTTGGTGTGTCTAGGGGCGGAGTCTACTCTGATAATCACGATGAAGAATAACAACAGCAGACATGTAGCCGCCAACGGAAGGATCAGCAGCCAAGGTACAGTAGGTTGAGCACTCGAGAGCTATTGCAACTATAATTGCTGCGCGGGGTACGGGTATCCGGACATGGCTATTCAACGTCTGCCGAGGCAAAAACACGATATTAAATCAGAGACGAGGAAATGTCTACAATGATAAATACCGTATTTTCGGCAATGACGGAAAAAAAAAAAAAAAAAAAAAAAAAATCAGGCCATCAAGGGAATGCAATCACGCACGCCTTTTTCTATCGTCCCCCCATCACCCGCGAAGCACAACCCAGTTCACGGCCAAATGCACCGTCAGTCATGCCACCACAATCGCACTTCTCAATCCCCATTGCCCCCATCGGCCAACACGCAAGCGGCAGCATCGAGTGCACAGAACCGCATCCCGACGTGTATGTCCTGACATGGAATTCGCCGCCCGAGAACCGCTTGACCATCGCCTTCCTCAACGCTCTCCTCACCGCGCTTGATGCCGTTGAATTTGGCGGCTTTGAGCCTGGCGTTGTCGTCACGGCCAGTGCCGTTCCCAAATTCTACTCCAACGGGGCGGATCTGGAGCTTGCGAGTGAAGATGAAGGATTCTGGGTGCTGCTCTACAAGACTTTTGCTCGCCTCCTGACGTAAGTCCGTCCCAATGTCCCTCCCATGGCCAAAACCTCAATTACCATACAACCTTGGAGGTCGTTCAAATCCGCGCCCCAACCTCTTCCCTCCCGGATGCCTTAATAGTTTCCTGCTAACTCTTTCACCCCTTCACTCTTTCCCCCCAATCAAGCTTCCCCATGCCAACCGTCGCTTTTATTCAAGGCCACGCCTTCGCCGGCGGCATCTTTCTCGCCATGGCCCACGACTACCGCCTCGGCCCCCGCGCAAAGGGTTGGATCTGTGTCAACGAGCTTGATTTCGGTGCTCCGCTGCCCAGACCCATTGCTGCTATGCTCAGGACGCAAATCTCCGCCTTGGAGTTCCGCAAAGCCGTTCTCGAGTCGTACAGGTACACAGGCCAGGAAGCCCTTGGCGCAGGCTTGGTAGACGGCGTCGCCAGCTCATTCGACGATGTGCTGAAGCTCATTCAGGATCACAAGCTGTTGGACAAGACGAAGAGTCCCTCGTATGGCCATCTCAAGACGGAGATGTACACAGACTTGCTGCTGGAGCTTACGCCCGAGGCGGCAGAGAGGGCGATGCAGAAAATCAGACATCTTTATGCAACTGCTGAGGAGAGGGAGGAGGAGGGACAGGCGTGGTATAAGAAGTGGGCCGTGGAAAATCAGGTCAAGGCGAAGATTTGAGTCGTGAGGAAAGGGCGTTTGCAAAATATAGAATGCGAGCGAATCGTCTTGTATGAACTACTTTGATTGTTTCTGCCAAGTACGAGTAGACTCTACCCCAATGTCGTGGAGACAAAAACACACACACACACAGCCATCTCGGCCCAGCAGTTGGCCATGATATCTGTCGGACGCCAAGATCTCTCTTTCTCATGACACAACAAGTCTGCAGCTAGAAACCACCAAGCCACATCAAGGCTTCCAACTCTCCTCTCGTGTGAATCCTCCAAAGTTCGCAGATGTGGTCGACTGCACGCGAAGCATCATCTGCAATCGCTGAGTAAAGTTGCACGAAGATTGAATGAGACACAAAAAAAAAAAAAAAAAAAAAGCTGCAAACCCCAGCGCAATCGAATCGAATTCATAGAATCCACCGACCCCACCTGCAAGCAGCCGCGCGACCACCTTATTGTGACCTCTTGTTGTTTCTTTTCCCATCACCTCTCAGTCACACCTCCAAGACCCTCCAACCTCCAACGCCCATCACCCGAACCTCTCCAACCATGACGGCCGAACCTCCTAGGCCAAAGCTCCTCTGGAACTCGGAAAACGTCAAGGACGTAGCCGAATCCGTCGGCATAAACTCCCTCAACGAAGAGGCCCTGAAAGCCCTCACTCAGGATGTAGAATACCGAATCGGCCAAGTCATCATCGAAGCCCTGCGCCTCATGCGCGCCGCCCGCCGCACCACCCTCACGGTCAACGACGTCTCCCTCGCCCTCAGAGTTCTCGACGTCGAGCCCCTGTACGGCTACGACTCGACCCGGCCCCTTCGCTACGGCGAGGCAAGTCTCGGCCCCGGACAACCGCTCTTCTACATCGAAGACGAAGAGGTCGACTTCGAGAAGCTCATCAACGCGCCGCTTCCCAAGGTGCCCCGCGACATGAACTTCACGGCCCACTGGCTCGCCATCGAAGGCGTCCAGCCGTCCATCCCGCAGAATCCCACCACGGCCGAATCGCGGTCCCAGGAGCTCCTGCCCAAGGGCCCTGGCGCCAACCCGGCCCTCGCCGCCCTGGCCGGCAACGACAACGTCGCCGTCAAGCCGTCCGTCAAGCACATCGTCAGCAAAGAGCTCATTCTCTACTTCGACAAGATCCAGGCCGCCATCCTGGACGACAACCCTGACGAGGAAGTCGTCAGGCTGCGCCAGGCAGCACTCGGTTCGGTGCGCGACGACCCGGGCCTGCACCAGCTGGTGCCCTACTTCATCAACTTCATCATGGACCGCGTGACGCACCACCTCTACGACACTTTTACTCTCAAGCAAATGATGGAGCTGACGAACGCGCTCATCGAAAACAACAGCCTGTTTCTCGATCCCTATGCCAGTTCCTTGTCCGCCCCGGCCCTGACATGCCTCATGGCGCGCAAGCTTGGTGCAGATGACGGCACAGACGCCATCAGGGATCAGTATGAACTGCGACAACTTGCCGCGTCACTGGTGGGCAGAATCGCGCGCAAATACTCTGCTTCGAACACCCTGCTTCGACCGAAACTCACCCGAACCTGTCTCAAGTACTTCCTTGATCCTACGAAGCCGCCTGCGGTTTTGTACGGGGCTATCTTTGGCCTGTTGGAAGCGGGCGGGCTCGAGGCAATCCGCGTGCTGGTCCTGCGTAACCTCAAGACGTTTGATGCCGCCATTTTGCAGCCGCTGAAGGAAAAGTCAGAGGGGAGCATCGAATATGAGATGCTTGTTCAGGGCTTGGTACAGGCCGTAGCTTCGTTGGCACAGACTTCAGGAATGGACACCTCAAATGCCGTGAACGGCAGCTCGGCAGCAGGCGAAGTCTCGGAGCTGAATGATTTCATCGGTCCCATTGTAGGACGAAAGATTACCTCGCTGGGAAATCGCGCGCTTATCAGGACGATCCTCGATGCCCGTCTGCTCGAGTAGATGCGGCCGTGGACATATAATCGAAGAGAAGACAAGAGACAGACAGAATGAAGTTTGGGCAACAAAACATGACTAGGAATTGGCTCTGGCGAATTGGCGTTTATGGCGGGAAGCGATGTCAGGAATTCCTTGTTTTCGTAATTCAAGCGGGTACTTATCTCACATGGCAATTTTCTCACCCCATCACCTAAATAGAAACAAGGTCGAAAGACAAAGGGGAATCTCAAGTAATCGGCAGGTGGGAAAAAAAAAATTAAGCCTGCCGCCAAAGCTACTAATTCTACAAACGTGGATCTCACGTTCATCTCTGGCGCGTCACCTAACACATGCGTGATACCTCTTTGCACTCCGTTCCTCCAAGCAGGTTTCTTTCATCCAGCCGGGTCTTCCCCACCTTGACTTCCACACAAGACTGTATCCATCCGATTCTCATTGCCCCCCTCACAGACCGAACGCCAGGTACAGTCCACTGAAGATGCTTGAAGCCCAGAGGAACATCTCGCCCTTCTTGATAGAAGGCTTAGAGAAGCCCTTGCCGAGGTCGAACCACAAGTGTCGCAATCCGTTGATGAAGTGGTAAGCGAAGGGGAACCCGAGCGCGAACTTGACGCCGCCCTGGACAGCGAAGGGCAGGCCGGCAAAGGCGGAGACGACCGACGCGGTCTCCAGGTGCCAGCCCAGCAAGGGGGCGACCAGGTAGGCCGTGAAGTAGGCGTACGCGGCGCCGGAGAGGGTGCAGCCGGTGATGCGAGTCCAGGCCGAGTGTCCCAGCCAGGTCTGCTCGAGCTTGTAGATGCCGAGATGGGGGGAGACGGGGCGCTGGAGGCGCTGGTCCACGAGGATCCGGTGGCCGTCCTCCTGGGAGATTTTGGCGGTGGTGACGGGACTGAGGGGGGGGGGAAACCAACGTTAGCGAGGTGTCGACGGTGCCATCGTCTGGGTGCGGCAGAGCCGGCCTCGGCGGATGAGGCAGTGGGAAGTTACATACCGAGCCTGGATGCCGCTTGCGATAGCCACCTTGGGCAATTGCGCGAAAATGCCTGGCCGAGCGCCTAAAGACAGTCAGCTGCAGGTCTTCAGTACCACCGCGAAACCTAGCCGAATGGAGTGCTCTCTTGCCGGCACCGCCGAAACGATGACATGAACGGCGAGAAGACGGAAATAACAGGTCGAAGACGTACCTCCGCGCAAAGCAGCCATTCCAACCCGTTGAGCAATCATTGTCGCAGTGTTCTTCCAGTTCCGTCACGGTAACCCAAATGCAGTCGCAAGTCTAAGATCACGCAGCAACCCAGGTTCTTGGGAAAGGCTAACTTGGTTCCTCGGTCCAGCACCGCCAATCAGCGACCGGCCAATTCATCAGCTCCATCGCACGTGACCCCGTTCGCCTACCGGGCTCCATGTAAGATCACGTGCTGCTGGGCAGGCCTTATTAGCCAGCCCCACGATCTTCTGGGGCGCGTGTGGTTTTGATTCTTTCCTTCTTCTCCAGATAGTCACGATTGCTTGCTGCGAAGCTGTTAATCCTGCATGGCACAGCGATGTAGCAGGGTCTTCGGACCTGTGAGCTGTCGGAGAGGAATGGATCCGTCGTTAATCTCGGCTTCGGGTTTTCGGTCCCGAAGCCGTTTCATTTTGAGATCGACATTCTTGCGTTCTGTAGCATATGAACATGGCTTACGAATGGTGTTCTCGAAGATCATGAACTCTTGAGTCGTCGACGTGGAGGTGGGTTCTCAGTGCGAGGCAACAAATTTCACTCCAGGAGGATGATTGGAGGAGTTTTGATCATATTCTTCTACAATGACGGTATGTGCTTCGGGGTGTGGTGTTTATTACTATCTGCCCCGTGCCTTGCATAGGCCCCATGAGGTCCATGGCTTTTACCCTTGCGCCGCCATAAGTAGAGTTTTGATGCCCATCGCTGTGGTGCAAATACATGTACAGAGAATTCGATGCCTGCCACAGAAACAGCCATGATCCTTCACCCACCACCGTCTATCCGCTTTACACAGATACAATGAACGCCTTTGCACCCAACGGACAATTGGCAATGCCACTGTCGAAGTCTGTCCTTGTTCAACAGCGCATAGAACGCCTCCTTCATGAAACTACCCCATACCTAATTGAATTGGCCGTTGCTCATGTTGGCATTGTTGTTGCTTATGCCACCGTTGCTGCTAGCCGAAACTCCGCCATATGCCAACATGGCCATATTCAGCTGTTCCTGTGAATTTATAACGTCACCTAGCATGTCCCAGTTCATACCGGACATGTCAAAAAAGCCACCCAAGAACGGATCGACGCTTCCTGCCTGTGCGGCATCTTGTAGAGACTGTGCCTGTTTTTGCTGCTGCATGAGGTTATGATGAGCCATGTTTGGGGTCGATGCGCCTTGGAACAGGGCTGCGGCTTGCACCTGGGTGTCGTTAGGACTAAACGTAGGCGGGCTTGCATCAGCGGATTGGCCAGAGGAACGAGATTCCGGTGATGGCAGAAGCTCTCGGAGACGCTGAATGAACTGTGGTGTTTGCAAATGTCGTCCATTCTGCAGGAAATACCGTTCACGAACCCTCCAGGCTTTGAGCGTGAGGTGGGCCTGTATGGAGTACTGCTTCGATGACATGTCGAAGATTTCTTCATGATAACCGTAAAGTCGTTCCACTATAGCCCAGGTGCGATCAGCTAGACTGCCGGTAGGTCGTTGGCACAATTGACCAGTCATGACAGCGAAGACATCGAGTTGAAAATACGACTTCACGAACCAGAGAAAGCCGCATTCGCCCATTAAATCGTACTGGTCCAGTCTTTGTTCGCTTCCAGTGATGAATAACTTGAACAAATTATCCTTGGGGCCGAATATTTCGGTTCCGTACTCAGGTTGTTGGGTAATAGGTACCATCACGCTGGCGATATTCCCCACGAAAATCTGGCGAATGCCCTTGGCAGCTTTGTGCACGTTACCTGCATTGACATTGACATATCTGTGTTCCAGTTCGGCGAGTCTGTCCTCCAGCTCCTGAAAGTGCTGACGAAACGTCTGTACTACAGTCTCGGACGCCTCCTTGTCTGTACCCAAATCATGGCCGAGAAGAGCAGCTTCGAATACTGGCACATGGAGCTTTTCGTCCGACATCATTTTAAACCTGTAAATTTCGTTGAGAATGAGGACAAACGCCATTTCTGTCGGTCCTTCCCGGGATTGCAGTTTTTCTGTCGATCCTGGGAATATGTCCGCATCGTTGGCGTTGGAAGGCGTCTTGGTGTCCCAATTAAGTGGTTGGAGCGATCGGGTCAGCCCAGAAAGCATTGCATACTTGTAGTCTTGCATACTGATCTGCCACCATAGCCTACGGCGCATTTCAGTCTCATACATGTCCAGACCGAGGGATTCGCCATCATGATGATAACCCATCTTTTGAGCAATACGCACGATATTGCCAGCAAGAACCCAAGCTGCGTGCCGATCATAACGACCTTGAAGCGCGAGCTACCAAAATATCAATCCGGGCACGCAAAGCCATTTCAATAGTTGAGCTTGAAAGACGAACAGCGTAGAAAGGACAACACGTACCGTGAAGTGAAATAGTGCTTGTAGAGCAGTCATGTTGTGATTTTTTAAGAAGTTGAATCGTATCAGAGCTACTTTGGTACCGGCCAAGAATTTCTGGATCGCCGCTTCCCTCGACATACCCAGGAGCTGAACAGCTTCCGCCTCACTGAGCGACAGTGAAGCTGTGGTGTAAATGGAAAATACTAGTGCTTGCTGATGATGTGGAAGCGACGCCATGTTAATGGCACCCTCAAGCACGACAGGCTGGACCGTAGGGACGTGAACAACCTTGAACAAGGGATTAACACGGTCCAAAAACAATTGCCAGAGCTTGAACGCATGCATGGGATCGGGAACAAGGTCCTCAATATTAGCTGTCGTGGAATCCCCCGGGAATAACAAATCGGAGTTGTTCTCTGGAGTTAGCTCCTCACACCCCAGGATGCTCGAGTCTTCTAGGTCTTCTTTCTCAACAATCTCCCTCATTGCTTGTAACTACAAATATTGATTAGCATATCGAAAAACGCTCGAAGACGACACAGCTCGCAGCTGCAGGTATTTGCGAAGGTCCAGACAGACGAGCCGAACCTAGTCCGCTTGGTTTGCAGAATCTATAATGCCAATAATTGAATCACAGCTCACCTCTTCGTAGACCGTGGCCCAGATGTAGCTGTCCATGAAACGAACAGTGCCATCATCATTGACCATTCGGCCAGCAAGCTTGAAACTGCTCGTCTTGTCGGAGCAGGTGGGAGTAGATTCCGAACCACCCGAGGGTAAAGAATCGCTCATTGCCGGCGTTGAAATCTGATGGGATGCTGCCTGCTGGCTGGGGGCCGAACCATCGGCGTACTGCTTGAGAAGCTCTTCACATCGTGCCAGACGTTCTTGGATATCTTGATTGGGGCGTCGTCGCCTCCTTGCAGGGGCTGGTGTACTTGGAACACAAGTGACATTTGCCTAAGGCGCGGCGACGTGAGCTCTATTGCACATATAGGCCTCGTCGTGGTTTTAGGCCACCAGAAAGCGGTATACGCTAGCATCACCACAACAACCCGGGAGTTGAGATGACGTACCTTTATACAATTAGAGCAGGGCGAGTTGCGATCACACTTAATTTTGCGTTGTTGGCAAAGAACACAAGCCAGAATTCTTACATGCCTGTGCGGCGCTGCGGGCGACACTGATGCTGACATGTCGATTCTTCTCACATTCCAGACAAAATCAGTCTCTCTCGCTACTTGCAGATGAGCCTTCAGGATAACGCTGTTGCCTGAGCTTGCCGGTACCGGGATGGGAGCAGGATCGAACGATAGCAATGGCGACGATATAGCAGGAGAAGTCTTGACGGGATTGCGTCTCGCTGACGGCAAAAGAATAAAGGCAGCGTTGTTGGCGCTAAAACCTGCCAAACGCGCGGCGGGCGGCGCTGGTGCTGGACGTTGCGGCGAGTGACGGGACGGGCTCTGGTGGCTTGATGGATAATGGCCGCGTACAGAAACCGACACTGTCGACGAGGCACCTCCTCGAATCAGGACATATCACAGCGTTCTAATAAGTAAGACAGAAAGCGATGCCTATTTCTTCCTGTGATGCTAAAGCCTCAGCATTAAGCATCATGCTCAAAAGACGAAAGAGCTGGCTGCCTGGTCTGGCAAACGAGACGACTTGTGCCAAAACACGTACCTGTATGTATGCATGCAAATGTTTCGCGAGCTAGAGCCAAGACGCACGCACGGGCGGAAGGAAAAGCTGATGCCGGTGGGGATGCCATAAGCCCAGATTTACTGTACTGCCTTTAATAATCGACTTCTGGTCTTGTCTGACTCGACGTCGCTGACTCTGAAAAATCCGATAGCACCAAATCGGAGAATCACAGAATGGCACACGGGTGACAGATTACACGGTCGGTCCTGCCTAAAGTAGGCAGAACCCTCATGTATCCCTCATGTAACCCTCATGTAACCCTCATGTAATAATGTCTGATGTCATTTCCCGAAGGGAACCCGCAGCAAGGGGAGCCGCCCACGAGATCCGTCGGAAACACCATCGTCCTCCTCAACTGTGTTACAGCGACAGCGCCCGCCTAGCCTTGCCTATCGGCAGTGTGACAAAACGTGAGATCTAGATTGGCCCAATGGATCATTATTTGGACTCGTTGAGCCAACTTCCCGGTTGAGTCACATTTGGCACATTAGTGACTGTGGCTGCTTCATGAATCTGGTCTTGTTCCAGGTCCTGCGCCCCGTGCCGTTAATTGGGTTCCGTTACATACGTATCCATATGATCAGAACTCGATGTTCTGCGCTGGCACGTCTTCATGCTAGCCGGCGGACTTTGTTTAGATATGTCTATATCTTCAAGTCCACGGCCATCCGCAGACCCGTCGTGAGCGTGCAATGGACCATCAATTCGAGCCAACGTATTCTCCTCAGCTCGCTTCCGATGCATTCGTGAATTGGATAGTCACATGTTTCACTAGTCGGGCGTTTATCAAACGAGCGCCACTCTGCTGCCGTCAGCAGAGCTGCGCATGTCAGGTTTCTTCGCATTCGTTTCTTAGTGTCGGGCCTCATTGCCTCTTATGTTCATATGATCATAAATGAGTCATCCTGCTGATGTCCGCAGCCCGCAGAGCCACGTTCTACTGGGACCAGAACCCCCCCCCCCCCAAGTCGCTTTCCCACGAGCTCGGGAAGTTGAGCGGGTACTACTCAGATGAGTCGCGAATTGGGCTGTTGGCAGATAACACATGTACATACGAACACATCGGAAGTTCGCCTAATCTGATGTGCAACGCTGCTGCTGCATGCAAGGGCATAAAAGCGTGAACTAAGCCCAATCCGACATGCAGAGCAAATAGAAGAGCGAAGGCTCGTCTAGATTTCCTGGACAAATTTCTACGACGAAGGGTCTGCCAGAAACTGTACATGTTGTTCAATCAGGGAAAGTAATGACCTTACGTATTGTGCTCGATGGTCACTCCATTGCGAGTAGAAGTGCGTGGTTCCGTATACACCACGAGTCTGCTTGCGTCGTCAATTCGTCCTGTGTTCTATTTCTGCCCATGCAAACGCAAAATATCAACTGGAGAATATAGATACCATATCTGAACTGGACGCCCTGGACTTGTCCGACTTGCTAAATTCGTCATCATCGGACTTCTGCTTTGTCTTTGAGTTTTCATCCACAGTGACGAGCGCCAACTTCTGCTTTTTCCTCGACAGCCTCCTGTGTCCTGTGCTCTTGATGTGTCTCTGCCATGCTTGTTCTGTCACAAAGACTTTCTGGCACAACTCACAAGTGTTCTTCATCGGCGTCTCAGGTGCCGGCGGCTCAACAGCACTTGTGAGCACCTCTCTCGCCAGCTCTGAAAGCTCAACCGCCGCAGGACGAGGTACTCCCGCAAGAAACTTTTCCGTCAGCTGTATGGCAGGCTGAACCACATGCTCCTGAAATTTGTATGTATTCGTACTGTCCAGCACATAAAGACTCTGAACTGCTTCTGGCCCTTCAGCCTGAAGGCGACGCATCTGCTTCAATCGGATCCATTTGGTCTGATAATTTGCATATCGTCTTGTCGCTGCTTTCATATCCTCTAGCCCGGATGCATTTAGCCTTTCGACTTCCTGCGCATCTTTCCCAGCCTCGATAGCTTCCAGGTACGGCTCGAATTGTTTATATCCAATCGACTGGAAAATGCCTTTCGTGGTGTTGAGCGTTTCGCCTTGTTCACCAGCGTATTTTCTAAGCGCATACAACTCGCGGACTTCGTCAAGGAGACCAGCATGGCGCATCTTATCAACTCGCTTATCCAATCGCTCGCGCAAAACCTCCTTCTCAGAATATACCCAGAAAAGAAGCTTCTCCCACGGCCTTGCAGCCATCTCGCCCTCTGCTACGGCAACCTTACGAGCTTTTTGCTCTGCATAGAACTGTGACGCCGGTTTGCCGGTGTGCAAATAAATTTCCAGTGAGCGTAAGATCTTGCGCCTATCGTTGGGATGCCACCGCTCTGCCATGACAGGATCACATTTCCTGAGCTCTTCCAGCAGCACATGGGTCGGCTGTTCTAGAATGGGAAATTTAACAGTTGATTCTGTCGTCTGCTGAACTTCATCTAGAATCACATCCGTAAAGAGCAAAGGATCGACATAATACTGCGTGCCACCAACAAGGATGGGCAAGTTACCCCGGGCGCGAATCTCAGCGATAACTTTCGCTGCTTCACGCTTGTAATCTTCTACATCCCATGGAGGGTCCTTAAGAAGGATATGGCCGAGCAAGTGGTGTGGGATCCCTTTTCGTTCAGCGTGTGAGATTTTGTTAGTGATGATAGGCAAGCCATTGTAGAGTTGCATAGCATCTGAGTTGATAATCTCCCCTTTGAATCTTCTCGCGAGCTCTACCGCTAGCTGTTAAAGAGATGCCCGAGTCAGCTTTGTGTTTTAAGGGTACGTGTCAAACAATTCGGTTGATATTATGCACTATATGCTGGGGAAGATACGTACGTCCGACTTGCCTGTGCCAGTTGAGCCTAGCACAACGAGCAACGGCTCTGTAGGAACTCCAGGGGTTGCCATGGCAAAAACATTGCGACGAAGAAAATGCCAGAAGCGTCCGGACATTGGCGCATAGAGAACCTAGACCCCCATGGTGATTTGGATTTATGCTATATTTTCTCCATCAGAGCAATGGAAGCTCTCTTCGAGGTAAGAACTGCGCCGTCCGGAGATAATATTCTTCTCTGACAGCCGCATTGGAGATTGGAGAGAGCTCGCCCCACTCTAAGGGTACAACCCACGGTACCTCATGCCCAGAACCCGATTGTGGAGTTGGGTCACGTGCTGCTCCCAGGTCATTTTGGACTGGACACATCTACGTTTTGGACGCTTGGGTGCTTGAAGCCAGATCACCTACCTTCCTTTCAGCGATTCCAGTCACCTCCTCCTTACCCACTTCTTTGGCCCATCGCCAGCTCCTTTTCTTTTCCTCCCTTCCGCCTGTCCTTGGGTGAGGTAGTTTCGATCTTTTTCTTTTCTCGTCAATTTGTCGCTTCCGTTACGCCACGATGAGTTCCCGTAAGTAATCCCACCTTAATCGCTGAGCACGTCAAGCTATGTCATTTCGCCTTCGCTCGCAAAGTTCCCCTCGCGGCGCCGAAGCCCACCCAAGCCGTGGAGCTCTGGGAACGAAAGAGCTATACGCCGCCTCGACAATCACCAATTGACGCGCAATTGACCTTCAATCACCTGGTGCTAACGCGAACGATGCTTCTGCAGTCCGCTTTCTTGACTTGGTCAAGCCGTTCGTGCCCTTCCTCCCTGAGGTTCAGCAGCCGGAGACCAAGATTCCCTTCAACCAGAAGATGATGTGGACTGCCCTGACGCTCCTCATCTTCTTGATCATGAGCCAGATGCCACTCTATGGTATCGTCTCATCAGACAACTCCGATCCATTATATTGGCTGCGAATGGTGATGGCGAGTAATAGAGGAACGTTGATGGAACTGGGTATCACCCCAATCATCTCCTCTGGCATGGTCTTCCAGCTCCTCGCCGGTACCCACATGATTGATGTCAACCTCGACCTCAAGTCTGATCGCGAGCTTTACCAGACCGCTCAGAAGCTTTTCGCCTTCATTCTGTCCGCCGGTACCGCTACCGTCTACGTCTTCACTGGTCTCTACGGTCCTCCTTCCGACCTCGGCGCTGGTATTGTCTTCCTGCTGATCCTCCAGCTGGTTGTTGCTGGTATGATCGTCATTTTGCTCGATGAGCTTCTCCAGAAAGGCTATGGTCTTGGCAGCGGCATCTCTCTGTTTATCGCCACCAACATTTGCGAGTCGATCATGTGGAAGGCTTTCTCTCCCACCACCATCAACACTGGTCGTGGTCCCGAGTTTGAGGGTGCCGTCATCGCCCTCTTCCATCTCTTGATGACCTGGCCTAACAAGCAGCGTGCTCTCCAGGAGGCTTTCTACAGACAGAACCTTCCTAACATCATGAATCTCTTGGCTACTATCCTGATTTTTGTTGCCGTCATCTACCTTCAGGGATTCCGCGTTGAGATTCCTGTCAAGTCTTCCCGCCAGCGTGGTGCTCGTGGTTCTTACCCCGTCCGTCTGTTCTACACCTCCAATATGCCCATCATGTTGCAGTCGGCTTTGTCTTCCAACATCTTTCTCATCAGCCAGATGCTGTACTCTCGCTTTTCTGAGAATCTGCTCGTTCGCCTCTTTGGTGTGTGGGAGGCTAAGGATGGCTCTTCTCAGTTGCACGCCGTCTCTGGAATCGCTTACTACATGTCTCCTCCTTTGAACTTCAAGGATGCTCTCCTCGATCCCATCCACACCGCTGTTTACATCATCTACATGCTCGGTGCCTGCGCCTTGTTCTCCAAGACCTGGATCGAGATCTCTGGCTCCAGCCCTCGCGATGTTGCTAAACAGCTCAAGGACCAGGGTCTCGTCATGGCCGGCCACCGTGATCAGAGCATGTACAAGGAGCTCAAGCGCATTATTCCTACTGCTGCCGCTTTCGGTGGTGCCTGCATTGGCGCCCTCTCTGTTGCTAGCGATCTTTTGGGCGCTCTCGGCTCCGGTACCGGTACTCTTCTTGCTGTCACGTAAGTAAAGTTCTAATTCCAAAATAAAATAAAAATGAAATGAAATGAAAGCGATAACTAACAGTCTTTTTACTCTGTCAGTATCATCTACGGTTACTTCGAAATCGCTGCCAAGGAGGGCGACTTGGCTGGCATGAAGGGCATGATTATGGGATAAGCCAACGGCCACTGCCAGGAACGCTAGTTCTATCCGCAAACTGCCTTCTACAAACGAGTGCAGCACACAGATTTTTTCATGCATATAACCAAAGGAAAGGGGGTTTCATTATGTACAACACGTATCTTGTCTCGAGAACACACAAAAGTTAAGGCAGGGGTTGGGCAAGTGTAATAAGTACTAAAAGGCATGTCTGTTTCCGTCATGTGATATAACGTCTTGTGCCGAATTCATCGTATTATGGTGATGGGAGTCTAGGGTGATCAATGAGTTTTACGCCTGGAGGGATAGACGTGGCATTTAGCGAAGAACCCGGGTGGTCTTCATGCTAGCTCTGAAGACACATCGGGATGGTTCAATACGAGATCGAATAAAGGCAGATTGTGCCCAGTCAAAAGTACCCGTTTTGCAACCGAGCGTTTTGCACCTCGTGCAGGTGGCTATTACGTCATTCGCATGACGGGATCAAATTCAATGACGCGCGCCATTTCAAAGTAAGAAAGTAACGCTTGATTCAATTGTGCGAAAATGCAAGAATGGTCTTGATGTACTCTGCATCATCCTACGTTGCTTGGAGAAATTGGTCCACGTGCAGATGGCGTGACTCACTTGGTTTACTCGTCGTGTACAGGACATGATCGGGGTGGTGGAAGTCGATCGAGTCTACGCCGTATGCAAACCAGGCACTTTTGTTTCATCATATCCGCGTAGTGCATGTCATTTCGCCAGTGTTTTCAACCATGATGATGGGCGCCCGGGATGTTGTTGGAAGGTATCTGTTACACAGGGTGAGTCACCGGCTGGGCGCACTGATGCAGTCTTACTGACATTCGGCGAAGACTACGGAGTATATCTTGAGATAGCGACAGGTTGAGTGAATATGAGGGGGATTGGCCCGAGGACCGGAGTTGTGATGGATTATCCTGATGCATCTGCGCTTTGCTTCCACGGATCTGCGGGACAAGGCCAGTCCCGGGATTTGTGTTCTCATTAGCGGTCAAGCACTGTGCTTTCACAGCCTGCTCCAAGCTATTGTGTTTCATGTTGATTCTACTTTTTATTATTATTATTATTATTATTATTATTATTATTATTTTTTAAATCCGGCGGCACTCGGATGCTGGGGTAAACAGGACGTGCTAGCCATGAATACTGGCCGGTCTTCGTGGGCGGATTTCTTTCGAAGCACATGCCGTCCAGGGCCGAACATATTCCCCTTGTCTCATGTTATCAGCGTAAGAGAGTTGCCGCGTAGTACGTATGGAATGTGCTGCATCTATTTAGTCATGGAATTACCCTCTATAGCCGTACAAAGGAATCGGTTGAGCTCGTCTCTGTGTTCTGCCTACAGGACAATGGTAGACAGTGAGACAGCAGGACGACACTGCTTCGCGCCAATCTCAAGACTTTCAGGCGGTCAGGTACGTCGGTGGAAAGACAAGTGGGAGCAAGTTGGGATATTGGCTCGCAGCTCGAGTCGTGTATAGTGTGCTGCACCAGGTGCATCCTTGCCACATCGCCTGTCAATGAAGAGAAGAAACGACAACCCCTCTTTATCGGTGAAAACTAGCAGGTCAAGGCCAGCCGATACTGTGACATGCATGAGTGTTCCATGATAGACTGTTATAATATGGGATAACCCCTGTTGGTTCGCCCATATTGGATAAACATGCTCATCTATCAGCAGCTGTGACTGCCTAGTTGAATCAAGAAAGTCGGTGATTCTGTATGTACACGGTTGTTGCCAGAAGCAGTCCTCTTTTTTTCTTTGGCTATCAAGACTGTCTTGTCTCATAAGACTGCCGTTTAGCATGTCGCCGAGGAGCATTTGATCTCTGTCTCATTCTCATTCTCATTCCCTCCGAGATACTCGGTACGGAGTAATATTGTTATTGTGTGCCGTCTCCACCACGGCCCCTCTGCTTAATCATCGCCGTTGTCGAGTCACGGCCCACATCTATGATTGTTAGACCGAGCCCACAAGATCCATCGCAATAATTGCAGAGCCCTCATCCCCGGTTCATGCAACTTGCTTTCCAACTAGCCTTAGGCACCTAGGAATGCATGTGCGGAGTACGACGTACTGGCCTTGCTGCAGCTTGGGCGGGGATCCATCCATAGCGCAATGATGGCAAGAGACGGTCGACAGATACTCGGTAGACCAGACACGTTCTGACATGGACTAAGTGAGCAGCATTCACGAACTTCTGCTCTTCTCACTCTCTCTTTTAGGCTGGCCGATGGTCATGGTCCATGAATCTATTTCTAATCACGACCCTTGGTGTGTGCCTCACAACCTCTTAATTGGTTTGCATTCTCAACCATAACTTCCGGTCGCCAACAATAGCAAAAAGGTGGGATCCCTTCTCCTTCTTTCCTGTCCATTTTTCTTCCGCTCCTGTCGCACGTGCGGCTTGCAGTTAGTTATTACCCTTGCTTTTACTCCGTCCGTACTTGTACTTGGTCCGTCTATCGCCTACCGCTTATTCTCGGTAGTGCAATCCGGCGCTAGTAACCAAACGTGCTGTCCCCATCCTCAACTCGACCGAGAAGCCCGTTTGCTTTTGTCTTGGATTTTTCTGCAAGTTGGTCCGTCTGTCCTTGTTCCCCCAGAGACGAGATACAGTACACGCCTTGGGGGCACCCGAAGTGTCCGCTTGCGGGCTACCATCAAGTCTCAGACTCAATTCCTGCACAACCTCTACGGAGTGGTCCCGGTATCTAGCGCGATAACAAGAACTTTTCTTTTCTTCTTTGCGGAAGTTACTTTCTTACTAACCCAGCACCTTACATAGTCCGGCCACCAAACGTCACAAAACCAACCACAGCAGCAGCAGCACCGGCGACGATCGACATCACTTCCACCACCACCTCTGTACGGCCGTCAACGGGCCCAGGTGCGTGTGTGATTGCGATCAAGCGAGGGCCGAATTCGCCAGCAACGAACGACAAAGTACACTGCAGCGGTTTGTCATCAATCATGGGCTTCGCGCAATGCTCGTGGCCGATTTGGAGAGTCGACGACCTCACATTATGCTTTCAGCAAGAGTAGGTGTTACAGCAGTCCCCAATCGGAAATTTCCCTATTTGACTCGTAACGAAGTGAAGCTAACCAGGTTGTTTTCCCGGACTCGCAGCTACCTCAAAGTCCTATTCCCATTGGTCGTCGTTGTAGTGTCTTTCTTACGCCTGGCATGCTCCAACACCTGCCGAGTCTTCAGTTCTCGAAAGTCAAAAGGATATGAACCCATCACGACTGATCATACCGCACTGCCGCCCGATGATGACGATGAAAGCGATGAAGATTCGGGCCTCAAGATCAACACCGGACGACTAACTCTTGCCAAAACTATCAGCAGAGGCTCTGTCGTTGAAGCCGACACACCTCATGGCCAGCGCACATCTCAAGTCGCCGAAGCCCTGGCTATTGTCGGCTTGATTGCGATCAGCATGATTGCCTTGATCAAGGGCGCCTATGGTCCAGCTGGCCGTTATGCAGCCATTACTGGTCTCGTAACTTGGATCTATACTCTCATACTCGCCGCGCTCAGGTTCTCGTTAGGTGGCACGAAATGGCGGATTCCCTATCTATGGAACCACACAGCCACCATTTACGCCGTGAGCTGGGCATTGAATATCTTCATTTTCCGCTCAGCCATCATACATCCTAGTTCGCACTTGGTCCAGGTGCTGATCTGCACCGAATTCGGCTTGATCACCCTACTTTTCGGTTTCGCTATGACTACGAGAAAAGGCAACAAAACTGTTTTGTTGGAATGGGAAGATGGTATCGAGCCCTCGCGCGAGCCACTGGCCAGTCTGTTCTCCCTGGCCACGTTTGCGTGGGTAGATGCTATTGTTTACAAGGGCTGGAAAAAGTCGATGGTGATGGAGGATGTCTGGAACCTTCTACCCAAGGATAAGGCTGCTGCTGTCATCGCAGATTATCGCCAAATGAAGAGGACGGGCGCTCTAGCATGGCATATGCTCAGGTATTTCAAGGGCATGCTGCTTTTCCAGTGCGCCATGGCTGTGGTTTTGGGCGTGTTCACTTTTGCGCCCACACTTCTTTTGAAAGCCATCCTTCAGTATGTCGAAGAACCCGATCGAGCGCCTATCAATGTCCTCTGGCTGTATGTCATTGGTCTTCCTGTTTTGGACACGATCCGGTCTTACGCCGACGGTATGGCACTCTGGACTGGCCGAAAAGTCTGTATTAGAGTCCGCGCCATCATTATCGGCGACATCTATGCCAAAGCTCTCCGTCGCAAGGCTGCGGCCGGGAAGGACGAAGTTCTATTAGGTGATGCCTCAGATCAATCTAGAAAAAAGAAGAAAAGTGGTACTATCGCCAAAATCAAAGGAGCTTTGGGTTTGACGAAACGCAGCAAGAATCAAAATGCCGAGTCGAGCGATGCCGAGTCGGCAAATAGATTGACTGTTGATAAACCAGTCGTCGACGATGACCAAGCCAACCTGGGAACAATTATCAATCTCATGTCTGTTGACAGCTTCAAGATTGCTGAGATCACCGCGTATCTGCACTTTTTGTGTGCAGCGGCGCCAACACAGCTCATTGTATCAGTCATTCTGCTCTGGCAAGTCATGGGACTAAGTGCCATCCCCGGTCTTATCGTCATGGTTTTTCTCCTTCCCATTAACTACTTCCTGGCCAAGGGATTCAACATCACCTCTAAGGAGATTATGGCCGCCACAGACAAGAGAATCAACATCACCAATGAAGTTCTGCAAAACATCCGAATTATCAAATATTTTGCCTGGGAAGAACGTTTTGGACGCAGCATTGATGAGAAGCGAGAGGCTGAGCTCCGAGCCCTGCGCTCGCGCTTCACCCTCTGGGCTTGCGCGGTCGCCATCTGGAATTCGGTGCCAATTTTTATCACCTTTTTCTCTTTCCTCGTTTACACACTCATCGAAAGGAAGCCGCTCTATCCCTCAGTTGCTTTCACGGCTATTTCTCTCTTTATGCTGCTCAGGGTTCCCCTTGATCAATTGGGCGATATGTTTGCCCACATCCAGGAAGCCAAGGTCTCCATCGACCGTGTTGAGGAGTTCCTTGGTGAGGCCGAAACAGAAAAGTACGAGCAACTTGGACAGGACAACATTGACGAGAATGGTGTCAAGCGCATTGGTTTTAAAGACGCTACTCTGATTTGGGGTGGCAAAGATACCATTGCCGAAGACGGATCTAGAGCTTTCCGACTCATGGACCTGAATGTCGATTTCCAGATCGGAAACCTCAATATCATCGCGGGAAGCACTGGAAGTGGCAAGTCATCCATGCTCATGGGCCTTCTTGGTGAGATGACGCTTGTCAATGGCAAGGTGTACTGTCCTGGTGGCCGCAGTCGAGAAGAGGTTAGACCTGACCCTGAAACTGGATTAGCTGATACCATTGCCTACGTCGCCCAATCTCCATGGCTCGTCAATGCAAACATTCGAGACAATATTTTATTCTCAGCCCCGTACAATCCACAACGATATAGAAATGTGATTGTTGCTTGCGCATTGGAACGAGATCTTGAGATTCTGGACCACGGTGACGAAACCTTGGTGGGCGAGAAAGGCATCACCCTATCCGGTGGACAGAAGCAACGAATTTCATTGGCACGCGCGCTTTACTCGAATTCGGCTCATATTCTCATGGATGACTGCTTGAGTGCTGTCGACTCTCACACAGCTCAGTGGATTTTCGCGAACTGTATTCGCGGTCCCTTGATGAACAATCGAACTTGTATTCTCGTCACTCACAATGTTGCTCTCTGCGTTCCTTCTGCTGACTATGTCGTCGTTCTTGACAACGGCAGAGTGGCGTGCCAGGGCCCTGCATCAGCCGTCATCGCATCCGGCCATCTTGGCGAAGAGATCCAGAAGTCACGGCCAGCATCTGCCTCAGGTTCCCGCAGCGTTTCGAAAGCACCCTCACGAGTTTTCTCCAGTGTTGGCGAAGGGGAAACTATGGTCAACAGCAATGGCGAATCTCAGGATGGCAGCACGGCTTCTCAGAGGACCAAAACGAAGAAGCCGCAAACAAGTGCTATAGACGAAAGCAGAGCCACTGGTGCCGTGAAGTGGCCCGTAATGAGGGTTTATATGCGAGCTATGGGACCTTGGTGGTTCTGGGTTCTGGCCATCGTTATTTTTAACCTTCAGCAATTAGCCACTGTTGCCACCAACGTGTGGGTCAGACAGTGGGCAAATCAATATATTGAAGAGGAGACCGTCGTCGCTTATGGGCCGCTGTCTCGGTCATATGGTTCCCAAGCCTTCTCCAAGGGATCATGGGCTTCGATCGCTCGTTTGGGTGGCAGTGGACCTACTGAACCCATGAAGTCTCTCAATAACCAAATTGCATTTTCTGCCTTTGCAGCTGCCCATGTGAATGTGGCATATTACCTGTTTGGTTTGGCAGTCATTGGCGTCCTCGGATCGTTTGCCGCATTTGTGCGCGATGTATGGATCTTTTATGGCTCTTTGACTGCATCGAGGAAGCTGCACGATAGACTGATAACTGCCGTTACTCGAGCGAAGTTCAAGTTCTTCGACGTTACGCCCCTGGGCCAGCTGATGAACCGGTTTAGCAAGGATCTCGAGGCTGTTGATCAGGAAATTGCTGCTACTGCCATCGGTGTTATGTCATGTGCCTTATCTCTTGTGGTCACCGTCGTTCTAATTGCAATTATCACGCCTGGGTTCTTGATTGCTGCTGTTTTCATCGCCGGCCTATTTTACCTTGTCGCTACTTTTTACTTGAGGGCCTCTCGTGACCTCAAGCGGCTTGAATCTGTCCAACGCAGTCCACTTTTCCAGCAATTTGGCGAGACTTTGAGCGGTATGACTACGATTAGAGCTTACGGCGATGAGCGACGATTTATCCGTGACAACTTGACCAAAGTGAACACGCAGAGTCGACCATACCTCTACTTGTGGGCCTGTAATAGATGGCTTGCATTCCGAGCTGATGTTTTGGGCAATTTGGTGTCCTTTTCTGCGGGGGTATTTATCATCCTCAGTCTCGGCAAGGTCGATGCCGGCGCGGCTGGTATTTCACTGAGCTACGCCATGAATTTCACGGAGAACGTCTTGTGGCTTGTTCGTCTGTATGGTATGAATGAACAGAACATGAATTCGATGGAACGTGTCAAGGAATACCTGGACCTGGAGCAGGAAGCAGCTCCTATAGTGGAAGGAAAACGACCTCCAGAGTCGTGGCCTGATAAGGGCAATGTCGAATTTGTTGACTATAGCACGAGATATCGCGAGGATCTTGACCCAGTGCTAAAGGGGATCAACTTAAGGATCAACGCAAGAGAGAAAGTGGGTATTGTTGGGCGCACCGGAGCCGGTAAGAGTTCACTAGCGTTGGCCATTTTCCGCGCGCTCGAGGCAGAAACGGGCCGCATCGTAATTGACGGCGTCAACATCGGAGATATTGGGTTGCGCGACTTGCGAGAAAACATTACAATTGTGCCCCAGGATCCAACCTTATTCATGGGCACAATCCGTTCGAATCTGGATCCGTTCGGTCAGTTCACAGATGAACAGTTGTTTGAGGCTCTGAGACGAGTGCATCTCATTGGGCCTGACGAGTCGGTGGCCAACGCTGCGAGGCCGACGAGTCGAGCGACCTCGAGTTCACAAGTCGTCGGATCAGCAGCATCGTCTTTCATGACCAACAAGAACATCTTTTTGGATTTGTCATCGCCAGTGACAGAGTCGGGTTCAAACTTGTCGCAAGGACAACGACAATTGTTGTGCCTGGCGCGAGCTATACTTAAGAAGCCCACAGTGCTGGTCATGGACGAGGCGACAGCCTCAATTGACTACAACACTGATTCCAAAATCCAGGAGACCATTCGTGAGCTTACGGGAACTGTCATCACCATTGCGCATCGGCTCCAGACGATTGTGGATTACGACAAGGTGTTGGTACTTGACCATGGAGAGGTGAAACAGTATGGGCACCCATGGGATTTGATCAGCGACGAAGAGGGACAATTCCGCAGCATGTGCGAGACGAGCGGCGAGCTCGACTTGCTTATCAAGACGGCAAAGAAGAAGTGGGATGAGGACAAATTGGCAGACTTGGGCGACGAGTGCGACGCCCAATTGGCGTCAGCAACAGAAAGTCACTGAACCAAGCAACCAAGCAAGGATAGAAAAGGGTAAAGAAAAATTTTTGCGTGTCGTGTAAGGCAAGGGTTATAGAAGAGCCAGCCAGACAGACTCTGTCTTAGCGATTGCGCTTGCGCGTATGGGCTGAGAGGTGGAAAATAGGAGTTCTGGGATTATGCATATCATTCGGAGTACCAACAACATGGACTATTGAATATTGTAATTGAAAGGTTTCTTGCATGGCGAGGTTCTCGTTTCAGCTGAAGGCTTGATGTGTTTAAAACTCTGTTGGCTCGACGATCATGAGGCAAAGACAGGTTACTCTGTAGATTGAGGAGAACAAACTTGTGGAGTGGATGGAGCAGGGGGTCTTGAAAAGGGGTCTACGATGGCTCCAGTACTCTGCGTCTACATCCTGCCCCGAGCTCCGCCTCCTTCCAACCAACCAACCGGGTCCCTTTCTGGCCGAAGCATTGAATTGCCCGCTGCATCAGCCTCAGCCTCAGCCTCAGCCTCAACCTCAGCCTCAACCTCAGCCACTCCACTACGTGCCTAGGTACGTATTTTCTTCCTGTCTCGCTTTCTTCTACGTAGGTCTTGTTGGAAGCATTTTTCGAGCTTCCCTGGTGACTGACTGACTGACTGCCTTGGAAGGTCAGCAGGAATTGGTATCTACATGCCCACGACAGTTTCACGCACGCAGTCTGCTCCTCCATCTACCACAGCGTCAATAGACTTCTCCGTGTGTTCCCGCTGCAACAAACTTGCCTCACAGAGCAGCCTTTTTGCATTATCATATTATAATTATAATTATACCCCATATTGAGCAATAGCATAGCATAGCATAGCATCGCCACCATGGGCAAGCCTGGCGCACCCGCACCCGCACCCGTACTCGCATCCGAAACCTCTTCTTCGACGCCCTCTCACCTCGTCGACTCGGCCGCTGCCAACTTCCTCGGTGACCAACAACCGCCTCCGTCCCATCGGTATTTTGACGAAGATCCCGTCGAGATCGACGATGACGACCTTCCTCCTCTGTATACCGACCACGAAGAGTTCAACGATGAAGATCGACCGTATGACCCTCTCGTGCCCCGAACCCGGGACCATGGCTTCGAAACTGTCTGCGCATTCCGCCGTGACGAAACAACCGCCTACTTCCTCGACCCGCGACTAGATCGCGATCCAGACTTTCTAGCACACCACATCGACAGACTAGCCATGATTCCTCCGCGGCCCTTCGTACGCATCGTCGGCACTCACACCGAGAAGTCGGGCGCCAACGACAAGAACCGCGAGTCCGATCAAGTCATGGATTTCGAAATCGAAATCGAACTCACCCACCTCTTGTACTCCAACATCCACACCGCCCAGGCCTGGCGCAGCCTCAACGTAGTCAGCAACTTTGAAAAAGTCCGTCGCGGCACTGTCTTCACCACCCGAGCACCCGGGTTCGGCGGCAGCGGTTCGTGCCCCGAAGAAGGCGTCCCCGGTCTCCGAGAGTGGTGTCGACGGTACTGCGCATCCCGCGCCAGCCTCAAATGCTTCACCATGGTGCGCCGCGTCGAGGGCTACGACTGGGACCTGCTGCGCCGACGACTGGAAGGTCTCGTCAAGGCCACCAACTATAGGGGGCATGTGAAGATTGACTTCCCCGTTCGGCATTCTCACATCCACGTCTACAACAACTGCCGCACAAACCGCTGGAGATTGACCAGGTGGATTGCCATGATGTTCATGTTCACGCTGCTGTTCGTCTTCACGTGGCCGCTCTTGTTCCTCATGACGAAGCGGTGGGAGACTGTCACGGCGGAGTGGAGGATGAGTGACCCGACTGCTGTGCCGGGGCGCAGGAAGTACGTTAGTATGAGCGAGGAGCAGTGGTACAACATGTGGGCGGGAGCTGTGCAGCGGGCCATGTTGGAGAGGAGGAGAGGGATGCTGGATCAGGGGGACTTGGAGCGGGCGCGGGCCGGCGAGGGGGAGAGGAGAGAGGGGATCGCGGAGCTGGTGCAGGGCGGAATGGATGCCATGGGCGTTGTGAATAGGAGCTTTGGATGGGGAGGGGATAGTTGTTAGGAGGGTTTGGTGTAAGGCTGGATTGGATTATGAATTATGACTGCTCATGAACCTCTTGTGTTATTTGCTGTGGATGGATTGATTGATTGTATATTGTCTTGACGTCTGTTGATATCATGGTATATTTCTGAGAGGAGTTATGGCTGTTGTTGAAGTCCTTTCACGCCGGGTTTCTAGTGGTGGTTTTTTTTTATTTTTACCTATTTACTGCCATTGGGAGAACAAATCCACGGCGCTGGGATTTAGCAAGCAAGCTGAGTCTGGGTATGCGTGTCCAGACTTGGTGTAGATTGCTTTTGTCCTAGTTATGAATCAAGCGCATCCGTACGGTGACGTCAGCTCACTGCTCAACAACTTGCAAGTTGGTGATGCTTGCACGGCCGCGCTAAATGCTAAATAAACGACGACGGAGCTGCCCCGCCCCCACCATCACCACCATCGCCTCATCAATCTGGATCCGGCCTGCATCAAACTCAGCATCCCCCTGCCCACATACATACGGAGCGAAGCTCGTCAAGCCATGCACGTCAGGAACCCGCGGAGGATACTCGCCGTCAGTCTCGACGGCCAAGCCCATCTCCTCAGCCGGTTCGTCAAAGGCGCGTGAATGCCCCCCCCCCCCCCGACCCCCTTGCCACGCATGCATGTACTCTCTTCGCGAACGCGCAAGCCCTTGCTCGTTCGATTCAATTCCCGACCTGGGAACCCGCTTGTGGCAGAATGAATGCTGACTTTCCAACCCCAGACCTCATTGGTTCAGCGCCCCAGCCGGCATCTTCCCTTGCCGGAACGACACACACTCTGTCTCTCAGGACGCAATACTACGCTGCTTCCATCCCAGTATGGCTCGACCTCATCGCCTCGCCGGCAGAATGGGCGTCGTCGTTCCTGTCCGACGAGGCCGCGGAGGTCTTGGCCGTCCTGGGCGGTCTCATCCTCGTCTTCTCCCTACCTGCCAGGGGCGATGCCTCGACGGACCGGGCTCGCGAGCTCATTGATCGCATCGGGCAGGTCGTCAACAAGGGCCTGGGCGGGTGGGAATGGGACGGCGTCCGCCTGGCAGTTGGGATTGGGGACGGTGACGCAGATGAATGGGATGAGCTGTGTGCCGAGGCAGGCTTGGAGTTCGTCCAGCTAGGGCGCGCGCAGACTGTGATGAATGAGTTTGGGGGTAAGTTGGGGGATTTTCCTGTTGCACGCCCTTGGCTTTCTTCAACCGTTCATTATATGTGAAGAAAGATGTTGATTGTGTCATCTAGAGAAAACGGGAATCGACCGTGTGAAGGAAGCCCTCGAGTGCAACGACTGGGCTCAAGGTGGTGCGGATGGTTCGTCCGACTTTGGGGACTTCAACGACGGACATGATGATGACGATACGCTCGACCCTGAGAGCCTAGACTTTGGCTACGACCCCGCGGACTTTGAGGGATTGAAGAAGGCCATCTGGGAGGCTGGCCCTCAGGAGGGCGCTACACGAGACAAGCTACAACCTGCTACGTCTGGAGGAGACGGCGCTGAGATGGGCCGGGAGGAAGACGAGGTCATGAAGATGGAGTCCATGATGAGACAGTTACAGGCTGTGAGAGAGGCGGGCGAAGGGCTGCCGGAAGCTCACAGGAAACGCATGGCGGCGAGGGCGGTGCAGGAGGTAATGAAGGAATTGTGAAGATGGGATGTTCAACTTCTGTTGTTCCTCAGTCGATAACTAGGGACTCCCGCTTTGTCCTCGATTGGAGTTTCCGATGGGTGCCTTGTTACATGGTTGCACGAAAAGAAAAGCTGGTTGGTTTGCTTGTGCACGTCTGAGCACAGCGCGAAGGCGCAGCAGGCACAAGCCCGCCGATGGAATCAAACCACAAAGAAAACATGGCCGTAGAATTTCATGCCCAAGTCAGAAACGTCGCAAAAGTCATGAAACTTCCGGTCAACTCTAGGTTATACTGTGCTACGTGGATACATAAAAGGAAGAGAAAATGCGCGGAGCTTTGGGACGTCAGGGGAACCAGGGGTCCTCCTGGCCGACGGGGAACCCAAAAAAACGTTCCCAGGAAGCCAACTTGCAGTCCGGGCGTGCGAGCCACGGAAAACGCCGAGCGAGTTGAAAAGAGGCAGAACAAGAGAGAGGGCTTTTCGTCATGAGACGACTGACTCGACAAGGCCCCGGTTGTTCAATCACCCATCTCGAAGGCCGCGACGAGAAAGGACTGATATGCGGTTGCGGGAGTTATTTTATTACACGGTGCTCGACACCAAAGCACCAGGTTCTGGGGACCAAGTTTGGGTTTTTCTCGAGCCATGTGTTATAATTCGTGTCGGATGTTACGGGGAGACGACGCAGGTGCTTGGCGCACGTTGCACCCATGAACAACGTTTGGAAAAGCTTGTGGCTGTGCAGGGACCAAAGAGGGTTTGACGGAAGAAAGGTGTGGGCCTCGTGATCCTTCTGCTTGGCCTCACTTACTCAATGGTGCCGCTTCTGGAATCGCGTGCATAATGAAGACGTGTCATTGGTGCGTGGACGGGGGGGACATCAAGTGAGGCTGTGGCGAGAGGGAGGGCCATCGCGGGAGCAGGGCCCAACTCGCACGGCCGGCAGAGAATAGGAAACTTGCTGGATTCGGACTGCGGGAGGAGAGGGAGGGAGAGAAAAAAAAAAAAAAAAAAAAAAAAAAAAAAAA
>KQ061688.1:701905-737486 GCA_001008035.1 Atkinsonella texensis
AAATTTGGGGAATTGGAACGGGGGGGGGGGGGGGGGGGAAAAAAAAAAAAAAAAAAAAAAAAAAAAAAAAAAAAAAAAAAAAAGAACGGAAGAAGCAAGGCGCTCCGTTGCGGCACTCATGCGATACGCGCGATGGCATGTAGCCCGTCGTCGAGTGGGGACCGAAAAAAGCTGAAGCCTGTTGGTTTTCTTCCAAAGAGGGTTGCGAGGCTGCAGGGGCTTTGGTGCTCTGACAGGGGGGGTCCTGGATCCTTAGTCAGGGGTCATGTAGGTTTGGGTACTGGGCGCCTCACCATGTTGGCTGGCCCCTGTCACCCCTTCCGGCCCGTTTCGCACCGTGTCACGTGTGTAGCGCAACCGGGGCTGCCATTATGACGACATAAACAAGCAGGGATGCGGGACCCCCAAGAAAGAAAGATGCGGTCAAGCCCCTGTTCCTTGTTGAGGCAGGCAGGCAGGCAGCAGGCATTTGCCCATCTGACGGAAAACTTGACAAATCCCTGTGCCATCCTGGGGCTTATCACTCAGTCGCAATCGCCATCACGAAACCAGACTCTGCCCTGCTGGGAGGTAGCCGAGCTTCCTGCTACTCCACCGAGACTTGTTTCCCGCGTCGAGTAGCCAGCTTTTCGTCGAACAACAACAACGACAACAACAACAACAACAACAACAACAACAACAACAGCCATATTTGCAGTCCTTATATCTGGGGCGAATAAATACCGCCTGTGAGCTTGCCCGTTGCAAAGCGTCATCGTCGCTGTAATGAAATGCGATAGAGTTTGCCGATGTTGACCGTTGTTGGCCAGCAGGGGCGCAGTTTGGTCTGGACGGGGTCTAGAGCTTCGCGACAGGGGTTGACGAACGAGCCATGCTACGCCGGGAACATGATTCGATTGATACCGGCGTTGAACTTGCCCATGGGGACTGACTGCTTGTAGGCGTGGTTGAGGACGCATTTTTCAGGGGGCCAAGCAGGACTGATGAGGCAATCCGTTCTACTCCGTACTCGTGACGGCATTCTTGACCTAAAATGTCCGAATGCATCCTGTCCAAGTCCACCGTGTTTGATGTTTTAAAACGTCTGTACGGGGTACGCTATTCGAGTCTGGTACTCCGTACTTATGCTCTCTTTGTTCCCCTAGTTATCAGTTCTGGCTCAACATGGCCTGCCTGTTGCACACAACCGTACGTCCCCTTCGGCGACAAAGATGGTATGGACAATGTGAGACCTTTCCTCCGTGATAGGTGGAACCCCGGTTGTTCTCTCGCTGGCGTTGGATCAGCAAGGCACATGCTATCTATCACTACCCCCCCCCCTTTTTTGCCTGACTGGACGAACGAGGCCGTGGCGACGCAAGGGGGCTGTCTGTACCGTGCATTCCCGCGTCGTGGGCGCTAGCCTCCATCCAGTAAATATGGGACGACAGTCTTGCACGCACAAGTGAGTGCCATGTGTTCGATTTGCTGATATCGTGCTCCTGACGCAATTGTTGCAGCGCGAATAGAACAGGCCATGATCGAGTGATTCTAATCCACTTTCCGTACTCAACTTAGGGGTTGATTGATAATGGGAGCGGGCGAAAGGAGCATATAACCCGGCGTCCATAACACTCCTAACAAAAACTGATGCTGTGTTCGTAGTACGGAGTAATTGGTGGTCTTTCCAATAAAGACTACCTTGCATCACCAAAGGTGTGTACAGTGCACAGTGCACGACGTGCTCTGTCCCGCGGGAGGGGAGCATTTTTGAGCCCCAAGAAAAAGTGGAAAGGGTACAAGCGCTAACAGAGGTTCATGAGTACCGAAAACCAGCGATACCCTTGACAGAGTACTCCGTACACGTACAAATATGGCGGAGGAACGAAAGAAGGAAGAAAAAAAAAAAAAAAAGGGACGAATGCAGACCCGTGGCCCATGGGTGTCAGGGCCAACAATAAAAGCCTGCATTGCATGTCTTGGCCACAGTGTTAGGCGGGCCACGGGCAGAGACCACTGAGCCAACAACGCCTGAGACAAAACGACGGAAGTGGGTTTTGGAAGACTTGAATCATCGCGAAGGCAATGGGTGACCTGCTCAACTGCGGCATCCCGCTTCTGATTAGTCCATCCCCTGGTGCATAACTTCCCAAGCGAGCATCCCTATGCCGATGACAGGTCGACTACTCCGGGCCCCGGCAGTTAACTCATAGCGGCAGAAAACCTTCCGACAGGAGACAGGACTGACAGTTCTTATCGCCAACGACTTGACAAAGTCGCTTTTGTTCATGTGTGAGGGAGGAATGACTTCTGCTAGGCAGAAAGGCCTCTGTCGATAATCGTGTACGGATTGACTGCCGTTAAGTTGAGCGCATTTGTGAGTGGCCGGCCGCCTTTCGACTATAGTTGCAAGTTTCGGCCTAACACGCCCGCCACCTGGGGTGACCACGGCAGCATAATGTCTAAGAGAGACCGACGAACCGAATAATGAGAACATAGCATGCTGTTTCCCCAACATCTGTTCATCCCACGGTCGATCAAAGACTACACCATCCAGCGCAGAATATGCTAGAGCCCGGCTATATTGACCTTGAACCCAGTCGGTATCTTTGCCAACATATCAAGTTACGCCCGATGCACTTCGCTGCTTGCATTCCTGGTGCCGTCCTGCGTAATGTAAGAATTAGAAGCCTTTAGATAATTCCTGACTTCCAAGGTCATTCGGTCTCAAGCATCCATGTCCACAAGCACGTACATGTAGTTAGTTGTAGTGCATAAAATACGGGAGTACATACCATACTTCCGTACCCATCATGTCATGGTCATGGTCATGGTCCGCAAGTCGGAGAGACAAACGAGAACTGGGAACATCCAGCCCAGTCTTGCCAGTCTTGCCAGTCCAGTCGCGACATCTGCCCACCCGAAAGTGGAGCCGGTTTCGCACGCATACCCCATACCCCTGCGTCGTCGCGACTCTTGCTTTTCGAGTTCAAGATAGGCGTCAACTGGTACGTTTTCGCCTGCCTGAGGTGAGGTTCGAGAGCGGCCCCATGACCCCTGCCGTCTACAGAGCGTCGCAGGGGGGGCCATGCCGTCGGCTGGATTTGGCTCTCAGGACCACGAAGGACGAGAGCCGCCGTCGCGATGACGAGTGGTCCCCGTTGTTCTGTCTTGTGTCTGTCTTGTGTCTGTCAGCGTCTCTTCTACCCACCCCAGCCAGGTATTGACAGATTAACTGGGACATTGTGGCTACCCATACCGCTATGAGGAGAGGCGCGATGCCCCGGCTAATTTGTCGACCGCGTGTCACCACGACTTTTGAGGTTGAGCAGCGAGTGGAGAGCATCGCTCAGGCACCGCTGCACGAGTTGAAGTAGGAGGGGCGGCATGGCTCGATCCAAGGACGAATCGAGGAAAGTCCAGGCACATGGAGCAAATCGAAAGTTCAGCAACACCCGCACCTGCGTCATGCTGCCTATATCCGCGGGGAGACAAAATGCATGTACATTCGGTACAAATCACCGAGTACTGCATCCCCTATTCTTGCTCTTGACGCTATCACGGCATGGCGCAGTCGAGCAGAACACAGCGCGACACGACAAATGTTGGGGCGACGCGCCTTCGAGCATGTTTCCATGGTAATAACTCATGACCATTTGTATTATAGTGCAGGGTCGCCAACTAACTGACTTGCTGGCTGCCGCGGATCGCAAGGTGAGGCAGCACCTGCCATCACAAACTCGTTCGACGACAGGGGGAGAGTTTGCCACCGACAGTTATAGGCTGGGCGAACACGTATTCCCCCAAACAGAAGTGAGCATTGTGCTCGCTCATCGAGGTGCGAAGGAAGACGTTGGATGACCATGACCTTGGACAGTGTCATTCTTGTGCGTACCTACCTGTTCCTACGAGGTACAGAAAGCAAAGCATGTACTCCGTAGGCCTGCGTGGGCTGGAGGCGAACAACGGGCAAGGAACAAGCCTTACCATCATCGTCTTATGTCTTGTCCTTTCCCGAGTAGTAAAACTGAGCGCGTGGATGAGCTCGACAACGCCGAAACCAGATGTGTGAGAGTTAGACATTTTCGGAAGGGCTAGATCCGCCTTCTGACCACTCAGTCATGCAATGCAGGCTGTTCGACGCCATGCGCCGTTACGTTGTTTGGACAAAAGCTGAACTGTCTCTGGGTTTCGCGGGGCTTCCGGCTGGGCAAAATGGTCCAAAAACGAACACAGATGCTCTCTTGTGCTTCCGTCCAAGACGTCTGGTGTCTTGCAAGTTTTGGTCTCGGGCGTCGAGGCTGGCCATTGTCAGAGCGGAAGGTGTGTGGGCGAGCGGTGACTGCCAGCAACACGGGGGTTAGACCAGGCTAGGTACCTAGGTACCTCCTAAGTACCTCCTCCAAGTACCTCCTCGTACTTGCAGAAGCATCCGTACACCAAGGACACACATATGACATATCCGCCGCCACCAGTTTGTTGGGTTAAGGCCAGCTAGCAAAGTTACCTGATCGTGCTCCGCACGCACATGCATCCGGGAGAGGTCCATAAGGTCCATGAGGCCTGCCTGTTGTATGGAGTTGTTTACTCCTGACTAGGACAACAGACTGGCACAAAGACCATGCACCGCAGGCAGGCTTCAGCTAGTCTCCTGAGGTCGATTGTGGATGGTGGGATTGTCGCCAAGCGGTTTTCTTGGGGCTAAGACCAGCCGGTCGCCGGTTTCCGGTTCCTGGTTTCCGCCGCCAGTGGTGTGTGGTGTGGTCGTGGTGTGGTTCGTGTGTGGACTGATGGGCACGACTTGATACAGCTCCAATGCCGCCGTGTTGTTGATGCGGCGCGTGTGTCTGACTTGTACACTGTACGAGGCCGCATCAGTATCAGCGGGGCCTGGCCCGGCGAACCAGCGGCGAGCTTTCTTGTGCTTCGCACCCATGTCGTTTATGCATGGCCTGCTGTCTCGCAGTCTGGGTCGCCACACCCTACGTTCTCGCTCTTCCGTTCGCTCGCGTCCACAACTCACGCCCACAACTCACGCCCACAACTCACGCCAACAATGCAGGCTACAACGACCTGCACAAGCTCGAAGCTCGAAGTGCCATCTTCATCCAATTCATTGCCAGACTCTAGGCCCCCCTCTCTGCCCCCCCCCCTTCCGAGTCTGTGCTGGGAGTGACCCGCAGGGTTCCTATTACACTCGTCCTCCCAACTTCCTTTTTTCTTTCTCCTCTGTCCTCTTTATCACCATCCTTCTCTCTGCGTTTTTCTGCTGCTTCCTTTCCCTTCCCGACCAGTTTCTTTTCTTCAGTCACTCTTTTGCTGTTGTGCAGCCCTTCTGGTACCCGTCACTCTTTCCGGGGCCACTACATTCATTCGGCATTATCGACGATACTCGACTACCGATTCGACGCCGCTCCTTGAATCTCTTCCGCTTATAGCTTTCTGTAGGCCACACTCTTTACATATCGACCAATGCCCACGACGAAATTACACGCATCTCAACTACATTCTCCATCTTCGCTTTGATAGATCACATCTGCCAAACCCCTTGCAAAGGCTGCCGCTCTTGCCGACACGCCAAACCAAGTCGTTTATACCACAACCGACCACACGCGCTCAGACAGAAACACGATAATCGAGCCCCTGCTTCCATTTGTGTAACCGCTTGTTCTTCGAGTCGCAGCTCCCTTCAAAAGGCAGTATAACCGTCGTAGTCGGTCACTTCTGATCTGGCCGCACCAACGATACGACGCCGTGATTCCATATTCCCGTCCGCAGCATGGCTACCGAAGTTGAGCACGCTGTGGATTTGCCCACTATGGCTCCTCCCCAGGACCCCATGCATGGTATTGAGGATATGGGTGTGGAAGTTTCGAATGAAGAAACGTACACGCCGTCGTCCTCTTCCAAACAGTCTCCTTCCCAATCCAGCTCTGGTGGCAGCGGCCAACCCACGTCCAAACGTCCACCAAGGAAGAGCACCCTCACTCAACAGCAGAAGAATCAGAAGAGACAAAGAGCTACACAAGATCAGCTCAACATCCTGGAAGTAGAGTTCAACAAGAACCCTACGCCCACTGCACAAGTTCGAGAGAAAATAGCGGAAGAAATCAACATGACCGAAAGGTCTGTTCAGATCTGGTTCCAGAACCGGTATGTGATTAATGAACCATGACTTTCCTAGAAGCTATATAAACGCATCAGCTGACGCGAGATGTAGACGTGCCAAAATCAAGTTGATGGCAAAGAAGAGTCTCGAAACCGGCGAGGATATCGACTCAATCCCGGAATCCATGAGAGCATATTTAGCAATGCAAGCGATGGAAACCGGCAAAGGCCTTGGTGGAAACTATCTCGGACGCACTGGTCTGATTCCTTTTAGTCATAACGGCATGCTTCTGGGTGGTGAACCTGGTCAAGGCAAAGTCTGTACGTTTGTCCCCTATCATTTCTTAAAGCACCGACAAGATTCTTTCTCTTCTGAGAGACTGTGGAAACTGACCTGCCCTATTGCGTAGTAATTCACCACCTGACATGTCGCTCTCTGAGCATCGGCAAATGGACGCGAGTTGGCCAGAATGCCATGGATCTAATCATATTTTACTCTCCCGATAAGTGCACGATGACGTACTACATAAACAATGAACAAGCTGGATATAAGATCGAATACCCCTTTTCGCATGTCAGGAATATCTGGCTGGAGAACAACGAGTCGGATCCCAGCAGAATGGGCGGCATTGTCATTGAATTGAACCGTGCCCCCAACTTTTTCATGGATTCTTCACCATCTTCGAGTGGATTCCGGCTTTGCCCTGACTTCACCGAGGACTTACAGGCTTCTCAATGCATGATTCATCAACTTGGTGGCAACACAAAGGTTCTGGCTGGTCAATTGGCGAAGCTCGTGTCTTTGGAATCTTTCATGAACCGACACAATCCCCCACATTTCGCTGTTGCCCCCATGCACGATCCTCACGCTATATCCATGTCAGCACCGGTGTCACCCACAGCACGGCCAGCATCTCAACCCAACTTTCCACCACACGGCGCCGTCATGCCAGACCACTGGGGCATGAACCAAATGCACTCTGCCGTCCGGCCCCATCCACAAGGTCATAAGAGGCAGCGGAGTCGATCAGTGCCTGGGCCTATCGACTTCGCCATGTTTCAGAATCAAGCATTGCCCTCATTTTACATCCAATCCCCCGGTGAAATGGGACCCCCTCAGCAGAATCCAAATATCTATGCTCCGATTCCTCAACAGCCAGCTGCGATGGGCCATAACCTTCGCATTGACACTCAAGCCGGCTTTGGTCTCGATCTTCGCCAGTATCCGATGTCAGCTACGACGGCAGCTTCGCCGGCGGAATTTCCTCCTAGTCCTGCTGGAACCTTCTTGTCGCAAGGACCAGAGACGGGACCACTGCCACACCCTCACTACGGAACTCCCTACGGCAATGGAGCTTTCCTGTCGCCCATGGTCAGCGCCGAGAGCACTGGCACCATGTCTCCGATGCCGTACCCTGGGCGTGCTCCAGAACCATCCATTGTTGAACACTCCCCTCCTATGTCAATGATGTGCCGCTCTGGCTCTGCCGAGCTTTACCCTGGCCACGAAGGTTCCTGCGCCGTGTCAGAGGATGGAGTCAGTCTCAACGAGATGGACAAAGTGATTCGGAGATTGGTGATGCACCAATCTCCGAATCACTTTGTCCAACCCCACCAGGCTGAATTGGACATGGACCAGTTGGTTCAATTTGATCATGTCGACGGAGCGGTCAGTTTGTCGCCCGAATCGGTGCACCTATAGACATTTAATTTTGAAAGAAGAACATGGTCCATCGAAACCCCCGCATAAGCGCCATGGCGGGCAAGGTCTGATTGGCTTTCTTGATTGTGCTTGGCGTTTTTTTTTCTTTCTTTTTTTTTTTTTTTGTGTTTCCTGGGATTGTCGATGCAGTTGATACCATGAGTTCATATTTCGGCCTCGTTCGGAACGCGTTTTAGCCTCCATCTTCCTCCCGCTCCTTGGATCAAGGCTATGGATCGTGCACCATCCCCCAGATCATATCTAAGGTTGCACTGGCAATCCTTAGGTATACAAATTCCTTGGATTTTGACGATTTGCGTGGCTTGCTACCCATTTCGATGCAAACCACCTCGCTTTTGATTGGTTCATTCGTGTTCAGCATCTGGACGACGCTTTTCTCGAGAGCGGCTGGCATTGTCTTCTACTTTTATTCTTTCCGCCGCGCTGTTTAAAAAGATCTAATTACATTTCATGCATATTTTGAATAATCAGGGCACTGTGTCCCTTTCTGTCTTTTTTCTTTCCTTCAGCTGCTCCGTTTTCTCCATTTAGGTTGGCGGCCGAGGCAGCAGACCCAGGCGGTCTGGGCAGTTGAACGGCCAATGTATTCTTTCATTTTCTCTTTTCGTGGTATCAGATGGATGAATTAGATTCTTATGTTTTTTGTAATTAAGAGTGGGGGTGGTGCCGTGAGGACGAAGAGGCAGCATAACAGCTGAGCGCGTGACCGTGCTGGATGCTCTGTAAGGTCAAGCTTGAGACGTATTTCTCTTGCGCCTTCAGCATTAGAGCGACCGCACGATGGTGGTTACATATTTCACGCATTCAGGATTACAAAATATGGTGTTTGGCATTTGAAAACTGTGCAATAGCCCTTTATGTAGCTTAACATTACTTCTCCAACATGGTATAATATGATTTCGTGCATTTGTCTCTTTATGGCGGCCGTTACAATTGGGTGCCCCCAGCACTATTTCTCTGGGCCCTGAGAATGCCCATACTTGAAAGGAAAGGAAAGACTACGCTTTCAATGCGAGGCCACTGCCGCGTGACATTCTTCTTGGCATCTGCAGGTTCCTGGATGACGTGGCTTGCCTGAGTTGGTTGACTTGAGACTGCGAGGGTATAGGATAGCGTCATTGAAGTTGCAGCGAAATCCGTTCCAATCGTCATGGACAGAAGAGGGATACGGCAACGATGGCAATTTTTCATTTTTGGGTCTGTCTGTGGGATATCGTGCCCGAGGAAAAACTTTGTACAATACTCGGTACATAGTGGGCATTTCGCGCGCAACAACGGGAGCAGGATGGCGCTTGGACGAGAATGGCAGGCTGACGAATAGGATGACCGAAGGTTTATGTAAGATATTAGCTTCGTTTCGTCGTGGCTTGGACACTTCGCCCGCCCGAAGATGGTTTAGAGCACCTCTACTCTACTCCGGACGCCTTCCGTATTTGTATTACGTACAGGTAGCTCTGTATCTTTCCTTAGCCAATCAAAAAACAAGTAAAAGTGGAACGACGTCAGGTCCCTCGCGCCTACATTCCGCAGCGCTAAAGCTGGGGCCGTTGAGGGCTGGTAACGAATCTGGGGCGGGCGGAGAATACAGCGATCGTCAGCAGATTGCTGTGTTTATTGGTCGCCTCGAGCGAGGGGACAGGTCAACACAGCCACCCGTTCGTGTTCGCGATCTGACACCGCTGTCGCCGAGAGCCTCTCTTATACTTGCCTTGTCCTACATTCCTACGTTGCTACATTTCTTGAAATTGTTCTTCTATTGCTCTATCGTACCACATAGTGTGGTTTGTCATTCTTTCTTCATTATTCTCAGTCCCACAGTCTGGTATTGCTTTTGGCCTTATCTAGTGACACCCCAAAGGGACGGCGAGTCCTCTCGGGATCTCGAGAGAGGACGAGAAGTTCTCCCCTCTCAGCTACATATCAATCTGTTGGCACGAATCACTCTTGTCATATATCATGATATAGCTTGCCGTATACCAATGCTGAGACACAACCTCTGAATCACCATGGCTCCAGGACAGCCGAGCAGCCGTAGTGATGGCCCATCGTCAGGGTTACCTCGAACCCACGACGACGGCTCCAACAATGATCTAATGACGAGACCGGAACGGGAGTCCGCTAGATCACCCCCTACTGGACATCATGTACCGCAGAGAAGGTCGAGCACTGATCCGTTCACTGGTGGCACTGCAACGCTGTCGATCTTCCCACGGTCGTCGGTGAGACGGTCCCTGGCGCTCGACTCGACTCGAGTATTGGCCCATGAGCAGTATGTGCTGTTCCCGATCCCGTCAAGGGACCCTGCGTCCGAGATGGAAGCTGCTTCTGGCGATGCCGTTGGCGCACAGAGAAGCCACCATGCTGATTGCAATGACGAGACGGCCGACGTTGTCACGGCGATGAATACGATTTCTGCCAGCGACAAGGCCACACAGCACCTCCGAGACTCGATTCGTCGATTACGACCAGGAAAGACAAAGAAGGAGAAGGCGAAAATGGCATTGCATAATGCATCTTGGAAAGAATGTGTCAAGGTCATACTCGCAGCTCTCTACAGGAGCTTTATCTCTGAAGGACTCCTGCGACGTAAGCCTCTATCTCCAAGTAGCGACGGCCGCCACATACCTTTGAATCCTGTGAGTAATCTCATAGACGAACGAAGCCAAAAATCGTACATCAGCAACTTTATTCGATCGAGCCGATACACAGCTTACGACTTCGTGCCCAAGCAACTGCTCTTTCAATTCAGCAAATTGGGTAACTTCTATTTCTTAGTCATGGGCATTTTGCAGATGATTCCTGGGTTAAGTACAGTTGGGCGATTCACGATAATTATGCCGCTGTCGATATTTGTCGCCTTCAGTATGGCCAAGGAAGGCTATGACGACTATCGGAGATATCAACTGGACAAATCTGAGAACGGAAGCGCCGCATGGGTCTTGAACCGTGGGTCCAATGGCACAATGAAGAAGGGGAAAACGTTAGAGAAACAAGTCAGCATAGCCGAGGAGGTCGCAGAATTTGACAGCGGCATTCAGGATAAATCCGCCCACGAGACTGACGACTGGACGAGAACTCAGTGGCAACATGTCAAGGTCGGTGATGTCGTCCGGCTCAGGCGCAACGATGGTGTGCCAGCAGATTTAATTTTATTGCATGCCATTGGCCCAAATGGAATTGCATATATTGAGACCATGGCGCTTGACGGCGAAACCAACCTCAAGAGCAAACAGGCCTGTCCTTTGCTTGCGGACCGGTGCAATACTCTAGATGGCATCAGAACAACACAAGCAACAATTGTCTCGGAAGATCCCAACATCGATTTGTACAGCTACAATGGCCGTGTCACAGTCGATGGCGAGACATTCCCGCTGTCGATCAACAATGTTGTGTATCGAGGATCTGTATTACGCAACACAGACGAGGCAATTGGCATTGTGGTAAACTCGGGTGAAGAGTGCAAGATCCGCATGAACGCCAACAAGAATGTTACAGCCAAGAAGCCTGCTATGCACTCCATCATCAACAAGATGGTGCTCTTCCAAATTTTCATCGTCTTCATGCTCGCCGCTGGCTTCACTATCGGCTATGACCTCTGGAAGAATAGTGTGGAAGATAGGTCCTTCTATCTTGTCACAGAGGGCAAATGGAGTGTCAGCGTGCCTTTTCGAGAGATCTTCTTCGGATATGTCATCATGTTCAACACGCTGATACCTCTGTCACTGTACATCAGCATGGAAGTCGTTAAGATTGGGCAGCTGATTTTGCTACAGGACGTCGATATGTATGATCCTGTCACTGATACACCCATGGTGGCTAACACGACGACAATTTTGGAAAATCTTGGTCAAGTTAGCTACGTATTCTCTGACAAAACAGGCACTTTAACGGAGAACGTCATGCGTTTTCGCAAAATGAGTGTTGCGGGGGTCGCCTTTCTTCACGACATGGACGTGCAGCGGGATGAGCTGGTTAAGCAGAAGAAGATTAAGGCGTCCATGATAGGTCGTCGAAAGAAGAGAAAGGGGATCCCACGACATCAATCGACGCAAGCAACATCGATCCCAGCTTCGCACTTAAAAGCTAAGTTCTTCGATAACGACGAGGCACACATCCTGGGAGAGCATTGGTATGAAGAGGAGGAGAAGAAGAAGGAGGAGGAGGAGGAGGAGGAGGAGGACCACAACGACGACACCGGCCCGGCGCCACCAAAGAGACAAGGATCAGTTGCTAGTGCGTCTCACTGGAAGTCGTCCGTTCGCCCCAACGAGGAGCCTGAGGTCAAAACCGAGGACATGTTGGACTACATTCGTAGGAGGCCCAATACTGTGTTTTCCCGCCAGGCGAAGCACTTTCTGCTTTCCATTGCCTTGTGCCACACGTGTTTACCAGAGCAGCAGGACAATGGCGAATTTTCCTTCCAAGCTGCGTCTCCGGACGAGCTGGCCCTTGTAGAGGCTGCACGAGATATGGGCTGGTTGATGATTGATCGCTCGGCTCAAACAATCAAGCTGCAGACCACAAATGAGAACGGATACCTGCAAACTGAAGAATATAGAGTACTTGATGTGATTGAATTCAGCAGCAAAAGGAAGAGAATGTCCATCATCATTCGGATGCCAGATGGACGAATTTGCGTCTTCTGCAAAGGGGCAGACAATATCATTCTTTCCCGACTAAAGAATAGCCATCTGGCGGAGCAGAAATTCAGGGATATTGGTCGCCGGGCCAGTCTGCGAAAGACTTTTGAGCAAGACAAGGCCCGTACACGTATGAGTATGGCTAGCGGACGAGGCACACCACGGACAAGTCTAGCCATGAAGCGAGATGAATCTGTCGACCTCCTGGAAGGTCTTCGGCGCAGTCTCGTTCGACGATCAACCGATTTGAACAGATTATCACACCAGCAGATTGAGGCGGGGGGCTCGCGATTTCCCCCGTCGACGCCAAGCGGCACCACGGACGTTTTGCGAAACCCTCGGCCGAGCATCAGCAACTTGCCTTCAGCTGATAATACCGTCGAGCATCGTATAAACGAATCCATTGCATCGAACGAGGCCGCAGTCTTCGAGAAGTGCTTCCAACATGTGGACGACTTTGCTAGCGAGGGTCTGAGAACTTTGCTCTACGCATATCGGTATATAGATGAGGAGGTCTATGCGAGCTGGAAGGAGATGTATCGGGAAGCAGAAACCAGCCTTGTCAACCGCCAGGAGCCCATCGAAACGGCCGGTGAGATCATTGAGCAACAGTTTGAACTTGCTGGTGCAACGGCAATCGAAGATAAGCTGCAAGAAGGTGTTCCCGAGACCATCGATAAGCTGCGCCGTGCCAACATCAAGGTCTGGATGCTTACCGGCGATAAGCGAGAGACGGCCATCAATATTGGACACTCAGCCCGGGTTTGCAAACCGTTCTCCGAAATCTACATTCTCGACCGTCACAACGGAAACCTGCAGGATTGTCTGACAGTAACGCTCAATGACGTTTGCAGAGGCATGATTCCACATTCCGTCGTCGTCGTGGATGGTCAAACTTTGTCCACCATTGACGCAGACGATGACCTGGCCGTACTCTTCTACGACCTGGTCCTCCGTGTTGACTCCATCATCTGCTGTCGCGCCTCGCCCTCCCAGAAAGCCAACCTCGTCAAATCCATCCGTCGCTTCGTTCCCAAAAGCATGACTCTTGCCATCGGCGACGGCGCCAACGACATTGGCATGATCCAAGCTTCTCACGTCGGAATCGGTATCTCGGGCCGCGAGGGACTGCAAGCTTCCCGCATCTCGGACTACTCCATCGCTCAGTTTCGCTTCCTCCAGCAGCTTCTCTTTGTCCACGGTCGCTGGAACTACCTCCGCACAGGCAAATACGTTCTCGCAACTTTTTGGAAAGAAATCATCTTCTTCCTCGCGCAGGCGCATTTTCAACGCTTCACGGGATACTCGGGCACCTCGCTGTTTGAGTCGTGGAGTCTGACGGTGTTTAATAGCTTATTTACTTCGCTTCCCGTCATATTGCTCGGCATATTCGAGAAGGATCTTGCCGCGGACACGCTGCTTGCTGTGCCAGAGCTATATACCTTTGGGCAGCGGAACCGGGGCTTCAGTTTCGTGCAGTACTGTGGATGGATGTTGATGGGCGTGGCGGGAAGTTTCGTGATTTTCTATTTTACGTGGGCGAACTTTGTGGCTGCACTGTCTACAATGGATACGAGCTTGTATGCTATGGGGGCGTTGTGCTTTACTGTTGGTGTCATTTTCATCAACCTCAAGCTATTGTGAGTGTCCTTCTAACAGACCCCCTCCCACATTTCCTTACTGTTTCTCTTGGTCGTTTCTCTGTCGCTGGAAAGGGTTCAAGGAGAAGTGAGGGAAAGAGAGAAGGAAATAACCGATATAGAAACGCTAACAGATTTAGAATCCTTGAGCTACACCACAAAACAGCCATCACATTCAGCGGCTTTTTCATCTCCGTAGCAGGCTGGTTTCTCTGGTGTCTCTTCCTCTCAGGCACGTACCGGGAAAAAGTAGGCAAGAACATGGTCCGCAATGGCTTCATTCACAACTTTGGCCGCCAGCTCAGTTGGTGGACCACGTTGCTACTCGGCCTGGCCACCCTTGTCATCCTTGACCTTGTAGTCCAGGCCGTGAGGAGGGTTTACTGGCCGACGGACCAGGATCTCATGCAGCGGATCGAGAAAGATGCGGATATGAGGCGGACGCTCCGCGAACATGTGGCGGCGATGGAAGATGGCGTCCATCATGATGACATTGAGATGCAGGATATTCTTGCCGTGCATGGGGATCTGGGCTCCGATGACGGCAATAGGACTGTATTTCCAAGGACGGGTATACAGGGAGATGGGAGGGTGAGGATCAGCGCGGATGGCTATAGGCCGAGGTTTACACCGCCGGCGGAAGAGAGGGAGAGTCATTTCGAGGCGTTGGGAAGGGTGGTCGTCAAAGATGAAGGTGCGGTGCGGTGAGGGCCAGGGGTGTGGTTATGGGATTGATGAAGTGACTTCAGCAAGGCGTTTGGCGGATCTGGATGAATAGATATCTGTGTTTATAACTTTTTGATGGCGTACTACTACTATGAAATCTGATTCATGAAACGCGTTTGGCCCGTGTCTTCTCTCATTGAGTCCCCCGTAAGTGGGTATCTGCCACGCTGGCTGGCATTCATATGGCATGACACAGTTGTGATATTGCGTCATCAAAGGATGAAAGGTTAATGGTGTTTGTCGTCGTCACAGGACCCGAGGTGGGGAAGGGGGGTGGTGAATCCTTATTTGCACAGCATCATCACCAGCCTTGAGGGTGATGTGGCAAAATTTGTAGAATCCCTGATTGATTGTCCACATTGCACTTCTGCCGTCACGCCCGTCAGGAGACAGCCCGCGCCGTCGGCGAAGCTCACGCCATCTCGCAGGGAGGGCCGCCTGTCCCGGTCGCAAGGGCGCGAGAGGCAGGCAGCATGGCGACTACCTTGTCGCCCTTGGAGAAGCGCCGGGGGAAGGACGGGCGGTGCTCTGCTCGGGATGCCAGAGGTCGGTGACGGTGCCAGAGAGGTCCATCTGGAAGATCCATCTGGAAGACGGAGCCGATGTTGAGGAGATGCGATGCGGACCAACCCATCAGAAAGATGGCAAGCGAAGAGAAGGCGCCGCAGAGACATAGATTCGGCGCCCACTGGGCTTTCTTTTCGTCGTCCTCGCTTGGCCTTGCATCGCGGCGGCAATACGGAGTTGAATTGTAAGTCCTGACCCCGCGCAGCTGAACGTGGACGCGGCTCTCTCTGTCGACGATTCATGCGAGGTTGAAGCAGGAAACTGGTTCGTGGCCGTTGTGAGGCTGGCCTATTGGGCTTAGATGGACTTTCAAGGGGAACGGACGGACGTGTGTGGACCAAGGTTATTGTTATTTCGAAGCTTAGTTTCGGATCGTCCCTCGTCGAGGACCGACGGGCTTGTTTTACGCTTGTTTTGTGGTAGGTAGGTTGGAGATGGCTCGATGGAAGAGGGATGCAAATCTTTGGATACGTGTCTTTGGTGGAAAGCGCGTCGTTTTGACTTGGCTACATTTTACAGCCATCAGTCCAAGTCATTCCCAAATATCAAAGCATACAACGTCCTGGCATCCATGATGACATCCAGCTTATATGACGACGGAACACTCGCATCGTCAAAGCACTCGTCGGCCAACACGTCCCCGACCATTGTTGCCGTGCCGCAGACGTGCATCCGCACATTGTTCGACTGCTCTTCCTCCGCAGGCCGCACCACCACTCTCTTCATCGGATGTCCGTCAATGCGAGCCACGAAGTCGCCCTGTTGCGTCTCGGGCGACACAAAGGCAAGCTTGAACGGCGTCCTGTCGCACGCACAGCTCGAGATCTTGAGCATGGCCAGTCTGGGTTCGTCGGGGTCACATTTCCCATGCACCCAGGCCGATTCTAGTCCCGGCGCGATCCTACGGTGTCGGTGCATGAAGTTCCAGTAGTGACCGTACATTTCTGGCCCGTGGAAGCCAATCTTGTGGTTTTGGAAGCTGCTCAGCTGGACGATCCTGCCGTCTGGGGCGTCGAGGACTCTGCGCATGAGGTTGTCGTTTTCGTAGTGCGCGCTGTCTAGGTTGCCGCGGTACAGGCGCTGGAGCTCTTCGTCCCAGACGTCTGTCGTTTCGAGCGAGGACAGCAGCTCGGATGTGGGTGGTCCGAGGGAGACGACTACGCCGTAGACCTCGGCGAAGAAGGACAGCCCCGAGAGGGCCATCTCGCCGCTTTCCTTTCTGTGGTGATCGTCCAGAAAGGATTCATCACGTGGGTTGTTGTGGAAGCGCACGACGCCGGATACGGATCCCAGGTTTTCGCCGCCGAGCAGATCTCGCACCAGGCGGCAGAAGTGCACGCGCTGGTCGCAGTTCTCGGGCAACAGGCCGTGGCGGCTCATGAAGTGGATTGTGTCGGACCATACCTCTAGCAACGTCTTGTTGTAGTCCATTGGGAACCCTCGGCCGTCTGTGGACAGACCTACCAGGCCGTAGATTTTGTCTCTGGGGTCCTTGGAAAGAGCGGAGGCATGGTTGACGAGGAGATTTCGGAGAGAGCAACTCCCGTCGTATTTGTCCCTGCGCAGACGGTCCAGCTTCAAGGGGCCGATATTTGCCTCAACGCCATGGTGCTTGCGGATCCGGGCGATGAAGGCATCCCACTCTGCGGGTTCCTTGCCGAGACACAGGTGTATCCTGCGCGCCTTGCCGATTTCCTGCAGAATCCACAGCCTGTCCCAGTAGCGGTCCGAGACGACTCTGTCCTTGACGTCTGGGTCCGGCTCGGCCTCTGGTGCGCCGGGGCTGAGGTCAATTGGCAGGTCGGCGTGTCGACGTCCGAGCCACACGAGGGTCGAGCTGGCGCGCGCATAGATGTGCGGCATGATGCGCAACTGGCTGCTGCGCTCGGGTATGTCGTTTTGGTTGATGGAGATGGCGTCAATCCACATGGCAGCGCTGCGTCGGTGCCTCCGGAAGTAGTGCAATGCGTCCCAGAGATTGTGGGTGACGTCGATCTCGACACGGTCGACCACGATTCTCTTCTTCAAAGACTCGTCACCCCAGCAGTACGACAGCGTCTCATAGTGCGGCCGTTGGGCGAAGGTGGTGGTGACGTGCAAGTGGCAGACTAAAACACCGTCCGCATTGAGCTCTGGCTCTATCGTCACGACGCGGATGCCATCTGCTGTGTTGTGCAAGGGGCGACTGGCGTACGGCTCGGCCGCGATGCCATTGCGGCATGGTTGAGGAGGAGATTGGAGAGGGGAGAGAGGGGAAGAGGAGGAGGAAGGAGAAGGGAAAGAGGAAGGGAAAGAGGGAGAGGAAGAGGGCCTTGATGGGAGCTTGTTGGTGGAAGACGGGAAAATCATGACGTGAAATGGCGCCCGCGGCTCCCGCGTTCACGAGCGAGCGTAGGGAAATCAATTGCACCACCACCATTCGGGTCATGCTCGGTTTCATCTCAGGCACCGCTATGTCCCGACACTGGATCTCCGACCAGGACGACTTCCGCAATCGCAATGCAGCTTCCATCGATCGATGTGCAGACGGAGAAAACCACGCGACAGACAGAAATTGGCGACGGAGTTCGGTCCGCCCGCCTTCATTTGGATGCAGCTTGACCTGGCGCCCAGCTCAGGACTTGCGTTTTCGTCAAACTTGTGAGCTACGGACGAACACACGGTGGAGAGACCGTCTGAGGAAAAGTTTCATCACAACGCCCGATACAGTCGGCGAGCGTTGACGTTCCGTTCCATTCGTGTCACCGTGACCTAGAATTGATTGCCGCCTGGCCAATCCCGGCACATCGGGCCCGTCAGTATGCAGTGTCGGAGATTATTTACGGAGCAGTTAGTTGCCTTGTAGGATTCGATGACTGTCGCATTTCCCCTTGTCTCTTTATTAAAGCAATGTTGGCTGTCCTGATTCGGCTCGGGGATTTGGCACGAACAGAATCCCCCCCGTGCGGAAAAGTCGTCCGCCAGGGATGAATCCAACAAGCAGAGCAGAGCAGAGCAGAGCAGAGCAGAGCAGAGCAGAGCAGAGCAGAGCAGAGCAGAGCAGACTGGCAAAGAGCAAATTTCTCCCCAATGGAGCCTCGTTACTGCCCTGGGCACTCTTGACTGTTATTTGCATAGGTGCCCGGAAACTCTACGGTAAATAGGGGTGGTGCCTTGCATGGTATCCGGCCAGCACAGTTGAAATCACGCAAAGCCTTGAAAGGTCAAGGCAATAAGCGACATCTCTTTCGCTTGTGTGTTTGTGTTTGGCCGTCACGTCAGATTCCTTCCATTCAGCCTAATTTGCGGCTGTTTTGTACATTGCCATTGTGGTCTCATGTCATGGCGCTCGCAGCAGATCTGCGCCCGTGTTGATTATTAGCCGGCAACTTAGTTAGAACCTAAACCGGTCCTCTCAAGCGGACGTCTCTCAGGACCGAGTTGAGTTGCTGTCACTTACTTTCATCCCAACGCACGGGTTCGATAGGGGAGCTGTGTATGGCGAGAATCGATCTGATCGTCGGTATGTTGTCTGTCTGGCCATGACTCGGGCTTATACTCTAACAACAACCTCAAGCCAAGGATGCTATCAAGAGGTATTTAATCCTACCCTTCTCGTTGTCCCTATTCCTCTTCAGCATCAACTTTATTGGACTTCCCATTCCCTACTATACATTTCTTCGTCGTTCATTTATTACCCCTTTCCCCCCCTGACCCTAATTCACCATGTTATATACAATTTTCGTCGCCGCCGCCGCTCTGGCCATCAGCGGCACCGTCGCCTCTCCCGCGAAACGTCCTGTGGTTGCGTCTCTCGATTCAAAGTTCAAAGCTCATGGACAAAAGTACTGGGGTACTGCCGTGGATTGCTACACTCTGGCAAAGCGTGGCATGTCGGACTTCGTGGCCAAGAACTTTGGTCAGGTCACGGCTGAGAACGAAATGAAGTGGGGTGTCACGGAGCCTCACCAGGGGATATTCAACTTTGCTAGCTCTGATTTCATCGTCCGATATGCGCAGAAAAACGGCGAGCTGCTCCGCGGCCACACTCTGTGCTGGGACCACCAACTGCCCGAGTGGGTGCAAGCCATCGACGACAAGGATACCCTGACCCGAGTTCTCCAAATTCATATTGCCACTGTTGCTGGCCGCTACAGAGGAAAGATCTACGCTTGGGTAGGGGCAATTCTGATTCGAATTCCTCTCTGCCGTGTTGTAGATGTACTGACTTGTTCTTCTTAGGATGTTGTTAACGAGATCCTTAATGAAGATGGTACACTAAAAAATTCCGTCTTTTCCCGCGTTATCGGCAAAGACTTTGTTCGCATTGCGTTTGAGGCTGCCAGGAAGGCTGTAAGTGCAGTCTCTTAAGATGCTGATATGACAAGAAAATACTGACCGACCGACCGACTGACTGACTGACCGCCACCTCAGGATCCCACAGCCAAGCTATACATCAATGACTTCAACCTTGATCACCCGGACTGCCCCAAGGTAAGAGGCATGATCAAGAACGTCAAGCAGTGGCGCGCTGAGGGCATCCAGATCGACGGTATTGGCAGCCAAGCTCACTTGCAACCTGGCGGTGGTCCCCAGAGCGCCGCTGCTCTCAAAGCTCTGAGTGCTGCTGCGCCCGAGGTTGCTATTACCGAGCTCGACATTTCCCATGCTCCCCCTGCCGACTATATCGCCGTGGCCAAGGGCTGTCTCAACTTGACAAACTGTGTGGGCATCACCAGCTGGGGTGTCCGTGATATCGACAGCTGGAGATCACCTTTGAACCCTCTGCTCTTCGATAGGTACTACAAGCCCAAGCCAGCTTTTACAGCTTTAATGAGAGCCACCTAGGGAGCCACTCATCTTGAAACCGTTCAATTTTTATGCTTTTTCTTTCTTTCACGCACGTATATATTCAGGTAGCGTATCGAAGTACATCATCCTCATACCACATTCATTAACCGATCTTGGTGCCCGATTTATTGCTTCCTACAAGTTCGATCTGTATCATCCGCATGAAGACTCTGCACTGTTCGTAAAAGGCTCAATACAAGTTTCTGTATACGAAGACTTGTTTCGTCAGTGAGTACGTGTACCACAAGGACGCGGAGCAGACAATAACCCGAGAGGGGAAGAAAGCAGAATAATCCTCAAAATTTGATATCAATGGCGTACCCTGCAGCCTACCTACCCTTGCTTGTATCTGTGTCATGAAGTAGCTTATACATAAAAAGGACCACTTGCAGCTGTTCCAAGTAGTCCAAAGGATCTTTTTTTCGCAATACGTGTATTGGGTCATATGTCCTCAATTATATTTTGATCATTAACAATGAACAGGTAGATCTAGGAGATGACCAGATGTCGACAAAAAGAAGTGCCTAGTTCAAATCGAATGCCGCCTGTAAAAAGACCGATTAACGACGGGTTTTCATCTTCCCAGTTCTCGATGCGTGCCAAGCACAGTACGAGCGATGTATTGCCAATGTGAAATGGTCGCATTTGAGGTTCACCGAAATCAAGAGTTCGGATGTGAAAGTTGACTTGGGACAAATAATACAACAAAATGGTTTCGTCATGCTTGAGCCACTGGTCGCACAACGTGGAGGACGGTCAGCCATGCAGGTGGGGAGGGGGGACAAACGAGCTCTCATCGGAACGTCATACATGATTCTTATCCTCTTTATGATAGCTCGAAATACCAGACAAAACATCAATGAATGCCCTCCCCTGTGTCCGGGAGGACAAGCTCCATGACCACACCCCACGTCCCACGCACTGTCATACATTTTACATGCTTGTACAAGACAACATGCCCCATCTTAACATCTTCAGGCATTCGAGACCGGTCGTATGCTGCAGGGCAGTAGCTCCCTAATTGGCCGACCTCGCACGCGGCCCGGGCGCAGGTTGTTGAATAAAAGAATTTGATAATATCGCAAGAAGTTTTTGCGGTGAGGGTCCTGACATGACGCGTATTTTTCACGACGGGGGTGTGGGCAGCGAGGAACTGTACCTAGGTACATAGTACATATAGTGTAGAGAAGCTAAGCCGAAAGGGGGATAAATATATGGGCCCTTCACATGGGTTGCGGGGCTGACAACTAACGTCCCGATTGATAGAAGCTCTTAATTGATAAAGATCTTGATTGGTCAAGATGCTAACTGATTAAGGTTTTGAATTGCAACTTGCTCATGAACTGGCATGGCAGTATTGCTATTGGTAATCAAAAAGATGGTAACCATTCAAGACCTTTTGTTAATGGTAGGTTTTAGTATTAGGTACAGAATCTACTACGTACCTTTCATAGTAAAATGCGTGGTAAAGTACTTCAGTACTGCATGTTGAGGTGTTCGTCGGAAGCTATTTGTTCCCTCACGTGGATGCCGTTCCCGCAAGTGAAAAAAAAGAACGATTGTTTTTTGCGATTCGCGCGACCGCCCCACCGACCGGCCGATTTCTGACTTTTAGTCTTCTGCCGGCACCAACTAAGCCATGCAGCCCGGACATACGGAAAGTGATCCTTTGAGCATGCAGGAAGAGCTACACCAAAAAGGAGAATAGTCTCAAGCATTCTTCGCAGGGGTTGTGGGGGAGGGTGTAAAATTGGGTGTGGGTGTCCACGGGGAACCCGTTACAAGAACCGCAGATCTAAATGCTGATGGGTGTAGCTTGATAATCAGGTGTTATGCTACTTGATAGCATGACAGAAGGAGCCTTTATAAACTATAGAGCTAGATAGTAGTTTATAGGATAAATCACAACACACGAAGAAGTCTAAACGGGCGTTTCTTCGGTACCCATTCAGACTCTTTTCCAATACCGGTACCCGCGCTCTCTTCTCACCACCCAAATGCACGACCCGTGTATCCCGAGCTGGGCACCCGTGGCTATTTTGTGCCCTAGTCGCGGCCTTGGTTGACAAGAGTCCCGGCCGTTGGAGCGCCTTAATTGGTGAGAATCTCGATTCGTGAAGGTCTCGATTCGTGAAGACCTTGCATGATAGCGATTGACTGAAACAAGACGTTGGATGAATAAAGGACGTGAATAATTATGGAATATGTTAAAGTTTGGTATAAGCCCTAGTCAACCATCTGCTTGTATAAGACATATAATAGGATACCTACAACTACATGTTCTAGGTGCCGTCTCGGCGCGGAACATTGTATTGTTATCACACACCACACATTAACCTGGCATTAAAACCATCCAAGATACATCTCATTAGTCGATCCTGGACGGAGCGGACGCCGGGTTTCTAAGTTGGACCGCCGCGGGTATAAAGCAGTTTTCCCCTAGCCCCATGGCGAAGCAGCCGGCAGTGATGAGTTTGAAGCCGAAACCCACACGATGACCACATCAGAGATTTGCATAGCTTACTCCGCACTTTCACATTTTTCGAAACGGTCATGGAACGCCGATACGTACCCCTCCGACCGTGGAGCCCTGGAGCTGGTCCCCTGGCCTCGCAACCTTTGGAAACCAAACGGCGGCGGGTCGGAGCCGCGATAGCGTGCAATGACTGCCGGAGGAGAAAGATCAGAGTCCGTCATTCCGTGCTGCTTTTTTCAGCGACGAGTGCTAAAGAAAGTTTCTTCATCAACAACAGTGCGACGGCAAGCGTCCAAGATGCTCAAATTGCATAGAAAGGAACAGTCAGTGCAAATATCGGGATGATGGCAACCTGTCCAAAGAATCAAAGGAGCTTGTTCTTGAGTTGACGCGATCGCTCAACCAGTTTCCGGAAAGTGAAAAGCTTCGTGTGCTAAAAGACTTGGGTAATGAGCCCAATGCCTGGACGATTCTATCTACGCTGAGGAATAAGTCAACTTGCTCAGCCGAAAAGTCCACCCATGATACGAGCAATCTGTCATCCGCAGAAGACGGATCGAATAGTTTTCCCACCGAGCTGGAGGCTCAGTATCCGGTGGCCCATCCTGACATTGGGAGCATGCTGTCGGACATGATGCTCAACCACAAGCATCTCGGCCTGACAAAATCCACACTTAGCCGTGGTCACACACCGAACAAGATGAAAGCTGACAGGTAAGTACTATCAGCAGGACATGGACTCTCCTCAGTCTGAGTTCCCCCCACAAAGAACGAATACCGAGAATTTAAACTCCAATGATCAATTTGCAAACCCTACAATGTGGCCATTCACATCGGAACATGAGCGGCAAGACGTCACAGCTTTATGTGATGCAAGACTGAGCAAGCTCAACATATGATATTGGACAGACATCGACATCGATGACGATTTGGCAGCCAAATGCATGTCGTTATACTTGAGAACGGATCATCCTCTGCTAGGCCGTTTTGACCCTGAGCTGTTTGTTTCGGATCTGTCGTCAGAAGAGCATGACTACTACTCACCTCTGCGGGTCAGCTCTTCGCTCTACTGGGCCTGCGTAAGCTGCAAACTAAAAGCTATTTCACGTTGCCCCAAGTTCCCCAGAACTGATGAATCCCCCATCCAGCAAATGTATAGTGCCGTCGAACCACGAATTGACGCTCTGGCAACGAAATTCTGCGTGGAAGCTGAGCAGAGATGATCAGATGAGCGAGAAAAGGGCGTCGGCTCAACGCTGACACTTGCCGTGGTTGTGTTCCTCAGCATGAGCTTTCTGGGTCAGGGAAGAGATCTCGCGGTGCTCAAGGACCTTGGAGAAGCTGCCAACATGGCCGGGCGTATGGGCTTGTTCGGCACTGAAGAAGAGTGCGGGAAGATTCAGACCCGAAACTTTGCAGATCTCCCTGGCGCAGCCCGGGCCTCACATATGTATGCTGCATGGGACAATTTCAACTGGCTTACGTGCGTGCTGGCCCCCCCTAACCAGGAAATCTGTCTGCCGAATATATGTTTGTTGGTGTTAATATCAAAGTGGAAATAGTCTCATGTCGCTCTTCTGTCACCAACCAGGCATGATTTTCCCTGCTTCTCCGCCTCTCATACCAGTTCCCAAAGGATATCTCTTGGACGGGCTTGAGAGCTCCCTGGTTCTCCGCGCCGAGGGCGTGCACTGGCTGCCCGAGTACATGGGAGACACGTTTCCTTATCGATGTTGGTTCTGGACCATTGTAAGTGAGATAGCCTCGGTTTACTGTGGCATCCAAACGGCGCTGAGCTGCCGCGGATCATTGGCGTTTGCGGAATTCAAACTCCGCGAGCTCCTAGCCTGGACGAACAGCTTGCCGCCTCAATTGTGCTCCGACCAAAGCGCCCAGCATCACGTACAAGTCATGCAGTTAGTTCATCCATGTTTTACCATCTCCTCATTTCATATTTCCCGGCAGCGCGCCCCTTCAACCCCCCCAGAGCCCGAGTTGTGGTATTCAAATCCACTGCTGACACACCGTGTGATCAGCATGTGGTTCCATGCTGCTGTACTTGACTTATTCCGCCCATTCGCGTCTGGGAAGTCCGAGGGAGAGCAGCACCTGAGGACGTTCAGCAGCCATGGCTACACCCCAAGCACCATCTGCGCCTCCTCCGCCAACCAGCTGAAACGGTTGGTCGTGAACTATCGGCTCCATTACTCGCATTCGAACTTCACCCTTGTCTGGCACACGGCCCTGATCTACACAGCGAATGTGATCCTGGACTCGCATTCCGAGGACAAGGATTGGTAACCTACCTCTTGCTTTGCTTGCAGGGCTGCGAGCGACTGAGCCAATCGTGACGCGTGGCCAGGGCCATCTCCGAGGGAATTCTGTCCATGACGCTACAAAAGGGCGGCATTTCAAGCGAGAAGGCGAGGACGATGTTGCAGGATCTCGAGAATCACACTCCTGATCGAATGGCTGGTAACATTCGGGCTACGTTTATGCTGGACCTCGACGATGCTATTGCAGAGCCGACGACTGCTCTGGTGGAATATCTAGCGAATCAATTCGAGAGTAACGTTGCCATACAGGAATATACCAATCTTTTCGAAAACGAGCCTCCTTAATTCCATTCCGGTGGTGATGGAACTCGGCCGTTTGGCTCACCGATCTTCTCTTCCAAGTTTTATTCAAAGTTGCAAAATGTGACGAGTAAATACTGATTCTACATAGGCGCAAAATTAAATATGGGAGGGAATTGAGTCAAAGCATGGGGGAATTTAGAAATTTAATGATATATCAAGACTCATTGTTAGCCACCTTCTCTGCCTCTGACACTCGTCGCAGCTTGCACGAAAGTGGCCCAACAACCTGGATTTTTATCTAAAGCATGTCCTCGCTATTCATTTGTCCGGGGGGAATATATCATCAGACACTTTTGCGAGATTTTCTTTCCCCACAGGCATTTTGCTTTTCTCGTCTGTTTGGGAATGAGTTCCGCCAGACATGCGGCTGAAAAGATAAGAAAGAATGACGGGTGGTTGGATGTCGAGCTGACTGGCGGGAACGCCGCAAAATCGCCTTTTGTCATGTATTCCTTTCGTATGCACTCCGTGTCAGAGATATGGCCCTGCAGGGTCTTTGACGTCAGATGCCTGGTAACAATTGTTAGCCCCCCCCCCCCCCGGCAACAATGGTCGCGACCAGCCATGAGCCGGATATAGATCTAATCTGGGGATGATTTGCAGTAGATCCGTCGAGAATATTGCAATGGGAAGTGCTATCAAGGATCAAGGTATCGATATGGCTAAGACCCTGTGCGACCCCCCTTTTGAGGATCCCATTCGTCTGCGCACCTAGAGTATATGCGCTTGGACCTGGAGTTGCAGTTAGATAAGAGCCATGTGAGTATTATGCTGTGGTCAGGGGTCTCAAGATGGAACAGATGCAACACTTCAGGTGGGAAGTGGAAGAGCTGGTCCGTAACTGCTTCATTACTTGTAATAGATATTAACCACTCAGCTTGTCTTCTCCTTCAAGTTGATGCTCTGAGCTCTTGCCAAGTTGTTCACGATTCTTTTCCAGGCCTCTCAGCTATTCTCCTGGTTGGTTCATTGCAGTCACGTTCATTGCATGCCACGTGCGGGATACTGTGTAGACTGCCGTATGTGTTCTTGCAGATAAAGCTTTCATGAAAAGATTAATAAGAGCAAGGGGCCAGTTTTCCCTAGGGTATCTTTGCGTTATCATGAGCATGTACGGAGTTGTACTGGTTTTGTCTGCATGCGTCATGGCGATGCGTGATTTGGATTGTGATATTCAACTCCACCCCAATGCTCCTTCCCCGCGCCGCCATGTCAGTTGGCATTTTAAATTCCGGAGGTAACTCCAGTGCTGTGCACGAATCAGAAGGGAGCCTGCGGACTCACGAGACAGGAGTGACGTTAGAAGTTTGGAAATGGCGTTGCATTGGCCCGGCATACAAACAAATGATTGGTGTGTATACTCTGGGACCAAGCGCTGGCTCCACTTCTCTCACAAAGTTTTTGTATTTGTACTCCTTAGCCACCAACGAAAGGACTTTGCTCTCTTGCCTCGTTGCCGAACCGTCGGACTATATTCTGACAAGGCTCTGCGTGTATCCCTGTTGAGGCAGCAATCGACGGGACGATCCCCATTCGTGTCCGAGATGTGGAAGGACAAAGGACGAATGAGACGCACGATCTCGGCCAACAACATGATGGGAATGTGGTGGAGTGAGCATGGCGCCAGAAGAAACGATTTGTGACAAAAACTCAATCCGTGATCATCAACTTTGAAGACGGGTTCTGTTGAAGGAGCATTAGCTGATCTACATGCAGTGAAGGATCAACGATACGCCTTTGGAAAAGCCTTTGTTCCGTCGTGTTGCTACTTCGCCGCGGCTGTTACTGTGTTGCCCCATCGTCTGCCAAGAAAACTTGGAGCATCCCAGACGACCACTGGTACTGTGCGCTTTGAGCCGTGGAACGTCCACCGCTAGATGGCGGAATGAATGATGAAACCAGAAGCCTCCCATGATCCAACCCTCCTACAACAGGACGTGGCTGATGCTCATTCTGCCCGATGGCGTCCTGTGCCAAGGACATTCTACTCGTACGTTGGAGTGCTACCGCAGCCGTTACAGATTCGTCGCGGGAAGGAAACAGCAAATATCGTTTCAGTCACATTCGAGGAGTTTGCCCATGTAAAGGAAAGATTATACAGCTTCGCCAAAGGTGAAGAGTACGTGAACCAGGATTACCGACAATACGGAGTACAGCAACGCGTCTGGGACTAGCTTCACAAGAAAGGTCTGGACCCTGACCGTTTCATAAGAAAGCAGTTTGTACAGAATATTTTGCATCCAAGGCAATAATAGTCGAGGGACCTTGTCGGTCGAAACTTCCCGGTGAGCATGCAACATAATGGGGTGGAGGAATTCTTTCTCTTCTCTTCATGTCTTGCTGCGGAAATGACCCGTTATGGCATAGGGCCAAGATCAGCTGGCTTATCTGCCGCTCCCATGAAGTCATGGCTTCTTGAAGAAGGAAGACAGACTGAGGAAGAACGTGGCTTACAATGTCTGATTGGTGGATGTCTCGGACGCCATTCCGACGTCTGGATCAGTGACAATGGCCCATCTGTCAGAGCTGCCGGAACCTTGATACTGCTCTGGAACAGCATTATCACGGTCCAAGGCGATGTCTCTGACCCGAAGCAATCTTGCGGCTTGAAACAAATGCGGCATTCGGCTGGTGCATGTCAATCCGCCCTTGAACCAGTTCCCATCCACACCATCTTTTGCCCCTAGTACTCCGTACCTACCGACAATCTGTCGCCTTCTTCTCTAGCGGCCGTGACTAGAGCAAGGGTTCTTGGACCCCTGGTTTAATTCTGCATCCGGATCCTCTTGGATTTCGGTCAGATAATCTCTGTTGCAGATCCAAGATGCAATGCGCCCACCTTCAATGGCACATGGCGTTTTTCCCGCAGTACGTAGCCAGTCCTGGCTCCTCTCCATAAATTGTCAAAAACGGCTCAAGCGCCAAGGCTACATTTCCCTAGCTTATGGACATGGATTCCAAGATCCTGAGCTCATGTCGAGCTGTCACGCTAGGTCGAAGTGGCTTTTGGCGGCGGAACGTCGCCGACGCTCCCCTTGGACAGAGTGTATCCAAAGAGTCAAGCACAGGCTAGCAGCGCCGCCACGAAAGAAAGACGACAAGGCATATGAGCTAGGTAAGTTGTATTACTAGCATGCTTCGTGCCCAATACAGTCAAACACGAGGCCTGCGCAGGAGCCTCAGCAAGTGGGCTCAGCTGAGCTCGGGTGGCGCGTAGAGCTCTATCTGTCTGGTGATTGTCACCGAGACGGACTTGCCACGCACGCTGTTATAATATGTACCAACAGTGTATGTCTGTGGATGGTCTTTTCTCTCCCATCTTGTATTTTGTGAATCCGTTCGGAGCGACACAGTCACTCCATCATCAAGCCTTTGAATACTTATCGAGGTGACGAAATGGACTTTCCCACTTAATTGAGAACATCAAATACAACAATCAGCTTGTTAAACAAAGAATCATCTTACATGAGACTGCTACCTCAGGCCTGTCGACCCTTCCTACTCATTTTTGGAAACCCGGACCATCGATTTAGCACGTCTGCCAAACAAACGCAGTATGTCGGCCATAGGCATGTATCAGGACGAATCCCTGTGGATGAATCCAGGAACGAGCGAATTCGCGCCCTTCGGCTCAGAAGATGGGTACGAATTTGGTTTACCTCAGAGCCATGATTACTTTGAGCCTCCAATGTTCGAGCAAAGTGTCCTCCAGTCCCATTCCATGCCTTCCGGCAACGACACATGCTACGACTACAACTGGTCTCAATTCTCACCACACATCAATCTTAAACTGGCTGCGCAGCCAGTGGTCAATCTCAAACAAGCCAATCCAGTCATAAGCAATAGCTCATCATTTGTGATTTCACCGATCTGCCGCCAAAGCCGGACGCGGTCTTCATATCCTTCAAGTGAGGCAAGCCCTCAGTCATACGATGGAGCCGAGGCTGCTCAAAACAATGCAGAGCGTGCGAATCCAGGCGAGAGGACGAAGAAATCGCTCAAAAGGAGTACGCACTCCAACTGCCCCGATGCGCTGGACAGAAGCCGCCTGGCGGCAACCAATTTTCGAAAACGAGCCAAGGAGTCTGTTCACAGACTAGAATCAGTGAAGGCCGAATTGGAGAGCAAGCACCAGGAGCTTCGCTCAGAGTTCTCTATGCTTTCTCAGGAGGTTCTGCAGCTCAAGAATGATTTGATGTCTCATGCCAGTTGCCATGACGATAATATTGATACATGGATTAAAAGAGAGGCAGAGAATTACACTCAGAAGCTTGTGTCTGACCGGCAGCAACCTTCTCCAGGCGGTTTACCTTCTTTGAGACGATACTCCAGTATGTTCTGGACCCGTTATCTTGACTTCTGTCCAATTCCATGCTAATCTGGCACACGAACATAGATGAAATCTCTTGCATATCACCCATGACGAACGACGGGCTCGCGTCGCTATACCCGTGCTCACCAATCCTGGATAATGGGGACAATGGACCACGATCCGCGGACAGCAGACATGGAGTCAGGTTCTAGGCCTATTCTCCGAACTTTTATTTGGAACCACGTCCTCTGGCCATGGGCTCGAAGAATCAGTAAAGGGCGACTTGATACCACTCTGGCAGAGTTTTGCTGTCTGGAGGTGGTCTTCATCGCCCTCTCCCAACAAGCAGGCGTTACGTACTTCGTCAAACCCGGACACTTCGGTCATGATGAGCTTTGGGGAAGTCGAAAATGTTTCCGACTTCTTCCATGAGATGGTGTAGGAGACCGATTGCTATCGTGGATGGGCTGAGCTGTGGTCAATGGGCACGATCGGGGCATCATCTCTGTACAATTAGACTCGTATACTTTCCAGAAGAGATATTTCGGAGCCAGGATTTTCATGGTTGCGCGATTTGTAGGTAGAATTGTTACATGTAGTGAAAGAAAAAAAAAAACATGAAGGGGACTGATGTAACGACGATGCCACGCCAATAGCTTCACGGTTTCGGAATAGTCTGAGGAGATGAATGCAGATATGCTGGTCCAACATGAGTGCGCCCGTCAGGATCAGCTCATGGCGTTCGTTGCTAAGCATTCAAGAGACATTGTACACAGTCAAGGCCACTTAATTGGCTTGCACGGCTATGTTTATATTCACATGAATGCAAGTGTGCTTGTGACACGGATAACTAGTTCAGTCTCGTGTGTACAGTGTAAAAACATGTGTTGACACATATCAAAGCAGGGCCACATGAATGGTAAAAAAATTGGAAAACCCGACTCGTACATGCTAATACTTGGTAAGGGGCGGACAATCTGGCGCAGCGGGAAAGGAGAACTTGGTTTCCACAAAGATCTTCTGCATCGCGTCCTCCTTGGCCTCGAACTTGTAGTATACCTTGTCCAGGTCCTCCAGCCGGACCCGGTGAGAAATGATTTGCATCGGATCAAGGTCACCGTGTCGCAGTGCCTCCAGAAGTTCATGCCAGTATCTGTGCACAGGAGCCTGTCCGTTGCCAATGAGGCGGATACCGCGCTGCATGAGTGAACCGACATTGAAGTGGTTTGTCTGCATGGGAACAACAAGAAGAAGATTAGCAAAAAAGGTTCGCCCCCTGATGAGAGAGATATTGGCGATGGGAAGGGAAGGGAAGGCAAGGGTAGAACATACATAGCCTACATATACGCCCGTGATGCCACAACGGCCGTAAGAGCGAACACTCTCAATCATCTCGTTCATAATCTCGCTGGTGTCCGTTTCGGCACCGGTGGCCATTTCAAGCCAATGCAGCCAGCCCTTGGCATATTCTCCGGCTGCGCAGTCAAGAGCCACGTCTGGTCCTCGGTTGCCGCATATCTTCTTCAACTGGCTGACGACGGTCTCAGAGCTCGTGATGCCGCTCGATAGCTTCTTGTAGTCAACCAACGTCAGCTTGCTCTGATGCTGGACAGGGAAGTGCTTCTTGATGTACGATAGACGAGGCTCCGTGTCGACAAAGATGACCTGTTGCGCGCCCTCCTTCGCGGCAAAGACACCTGCCATGTGGCCGATGGGACCTGCGCCAAAAATGGCAACGTTGTCGCCTTCGTACACGCCCGTGTCTTTCACGCAGTGATATGATGTGGCGAGGACATCTGAGAGAAAGAGGCCTGGGCTTGAAGAAAACTGGTCACATCACCTTTGAGATGGGCGGATGGACGGATGGATTTTTTCGACTGCAAACTTCACCTTTTTCATCGGGGACATCATCTGGGAGCTCTAGGAGATTGACATGGCCGAGAGGCACTCGCACATATTCTGCTTGACCCCCTGCGAACCCCCCCGTGAGATGAGAATAGCCGAACATGCCGGCCGTCCTTCCCCCATACATGGCCTTGGTGGTGGTGTTCGCGTTGGTCTTCTCGCACTGCGACGAAAGCTTCTGCTTGCAGTAGTAGCAGTCGCCGCACGCAATCTGGAAAGACGCAACGTATCTTTTCCCGACCGCCACGTTGTGCACCCGACGCCCTACCATCTCAGCAACACCACAGAACTCGTGGCCGAGAATATCGCCCTTGGCAAGCTGCATGACTGTCCCATGGAGCAGATGCAGGTCGGAGCCGCACACGGTCGTCCCTGTCACTCTGAGAATCACATCTTGATCCTCTATGATTTTGGGTTTCGGGACCCTGGCTGCAAAGAAAATTAGCCATTCGGTTTAGTTCACTCGTTTGTTTCTGGTGGTGTGGTTGCCTTTGCGTTTACGCACCCATCTCGACTTTGTTCTTCCCCATCCAAACCAGTGCATTCATCATGTCACTGGCTCCAGCGCCGCCATCAGGATAGCTCGATTCATCCTGTGAGGTGATTTCGTTTTTACCATGCCCGATGGCCTTTTCCGCCTGGTAGGCTGCTTGCGACAATGCCATTTGATTTTATTTTTCTTCCACGAGCGGGAACGGTGCAATACTTTTTTCTTGTCGAAGTCTTCTTTCGTACTTTTAAGATGGCGATTGGCCCTTTGTTTTTTTTTAAAGAAAAGAAAAGAAAAGAAAAGAAAAGCAATAAAGAATGGGCGGCTTTGCTCTCTCATTCTGAAATATATGCATCAGTCCTTCGAATCAATGTATGACACAGTTGTCAGAGCCTGCCCGTCAAATGCGCTTGGTGATGACGACACACTGACACGTACGTATGAACCTGCAACCCCGAGTGGGGCCGCCACGACGCTTGACCACTGTGCATTTGCAATTTACATACACATTGCCCAAGGCGAGGCCACTTACATGAAGCTACCATCGCTCTGACACCAAGTGCCGTGAACCAAAATGCTGACACAATCAAGGTATCCTGCCCGAATGGTTAGCTAGTCAATGGTGTCTTGGGAAGTCCTTGTATCAACGTTGAACACACCGCGGCCTCTCCCGAACGAACATCATTACCATTCTTCATTCTTTTCCTGACCTATTTAGGTTCCGTATCTTCTCCATTCTTTGCTAATGACCCGATGTAACATTTTCGTCGAGGCGTCAACTTGATTCCTTCAGCGCCTCAAATGATAGTGCTTTCGGCCTCTGGTGACGTTTTGAGCGGGCATGCGTTCATTCATGGATCATGAAGGTGGCGCCAGATACTATAGCCAGGTACTCTCTCATACTGATAATTGGGCAGCACCTCCCAGAGCTTCTAGAGAAAATTTGAAACGACTTGCCATTGTATCATAGACCAGACCTTCATGCCCAGATGTACTGATTCTTGTGGCTATTGGGCAAACATGTCCCTAACTTGATGATACTGCCAATCAATAGCAAGTAAGCCTTATCTCTCATGATGTCTTGCTGTAGATGCATGCCACAACGTGGCTTCAGGTTTACCGAGCCTTCGGGAGTGACTATAAGCTACGGCCAGCCATCTGAGTGGACTGAGGAATTCCCCATTTCTAATGACGCTCTATTGCGTAGACGTAGCTGATGTTGGTGAGGGTAATGGAGCTCTTCTCATGTCATGCTACCCTGCGCAATTATCATTATCCATCTGGTCCGGAGAATTTCAGACATGAATGCCCAAACCCATACTATAAATAATAAAGAAAGCGTGTCAGTGGAACCGAGCTATCCCAACCAGCAGGGCTCACTAAAGTTCACAAGGATTCCGCCCTCAGCAATAGCCGCTGCCGTACGTTGTACCAATATATGGATGGGGTCTTGGGGGATAATGAAATGATCCGCGAAGGAGCTGATTCTGCCGCGCAGGATGCTCTACGTCAATGGACCTGCTGCACCAGGGTACTACTTCGGTCTCGCTGGCTGACGAAGGAGCCGGATGAAACCTTGATCGATCCTCTCAGAATCGTCCTCTCTGTGCGGAACACAAGCCATGTACTAAGCTAGATTGCAATTGTTGACCGAGACTGACGGCAAAACCAAAGATGGAGGCTATTGTCCGCGCCTAAATTTATGAGCCTGACTGCGTGCGCGTTTGGGCCTAGCTGCTGCCAATGATATTCGCACTAGAACGGGTAGTGTGAGGTTTTGCATATGCTTAGCATATGTATGTTAACCTCTGTCCCTCTGTTGCCGCTGGCTAAATTGGGAACTCGGTCGTGAAAAATGCCTCACAGAAATTCCCGGGGAATAAGCAAGCTTGCAGCCACACTTTTACCGCCCACCGTCCACCGTATTGGTCGGAAGTGGAGCCCGTGGCTTAGCTGGCGTCAAGGGATAGGCTGCTGGGACCCCCTGAATTTGACGCGCGGGAACGCGCGAAGCCGGGACCAAACCGTATCGGGGCATGGGGCGTCAAACTGCCGTCCGGGTCAAGTCTGGGGTTGATTGAGTGGACTGCTGCTCTGCCAATCATAGGATTGAAACGACTGGAGGAATTGAAAGCATATGCCGCCGCGCGTCAAGCACAGGCAAGATTGAGATTGAAGGGGAGTGGGGTGGGGGGGTTCAGAGGCGGCATCGCGAAGAGGAAGACAAAGGGGGGAGACATTGGCAATGCATGAGAGCCGAGGGGCGATGGCCCAAACTCGCATTCGCTGGAAGCTGTTTGGTGGGAGGCGTGGGAGGTTACATGGTTTGTCACTCCTGAACCACAAGAGACAGGGGCAAGAGCTCATGGGAAAGTGCAGAAACAGCAGCTTCATTTCCTGTGCTGCAAGATTCGGCCAATCAGGCAGGGAGCTAATCTTGGTCCAGCTCGGCCATTGCCGAATAAAGAGGAAGGAGTGAGCAAGGAAGCTGTGCAACGACAAGGACGGGAAACATTCTGCAGCAAATGGACATGTCCCATGTGTCTTACGCGAGATGTGTACTGTACGTTGGCAGGTAAGGGAAGGTAGGAGGTAGGTGCCTACCCTAACCCTGGCTTACCTAGGTACCTAGTACCTACCTACTAGGTAGGTAGGTAGGCAAGCAAGCCAGGTTTCCATGTTCAGGGAAGAAGAAGACGTTCGCGACGTTCGCCTTGATCGACGCGGACGAGTCATCAAATTATACCTGCTGTACTCGGTACTCCATACTCCGTACATAGGAAGTTATTATTACGGAGCACAACGAAGACAAGACTAGACAAGACTAGACAAGACTAGACAAGACTAGATAAGGACATCTTGTTGAAAATGTCTCAGTCTGCGACACAACCTCTGCTAGGTACAAAGTACGCCGCCCAATTTTTGACTTTGCCTTAGGGGGGGGGGTCACGGCGTGTGCAGCCCTATTTTGGCTCATTGCCCCCGTCCACGCCTTTTTGTTTTCTCTCTCCAAGCTCAGGAGTTCTATGCACGTCTTACTTCATCCAACTTTTGCCAAAAGCCAAGACTTCCCTCCATCGACTGTCCCAGAAAGCCGTTGATTTATCCACCCTCTTTCATTGAGCTCTTTCTCTCATTCTCTCATTCCCTCATTCCCTCATTCCCTCATTCTCCTATTCTCTTATTATTCTCTCATTCTCTCGTCCTCTCGTCCTCTCGTTCTCTCGTTCTTCCCACAATCGAGAATCGTACTGCAGACAGACTGTCGACGCACCTCTTCCACGATGCGCTTCACGGCCCTACTTATCACTGGCTTGTCAGCCCTATGCGCCGCTGAAGCTCACGACGCTCCGGTATCCAATCATAAACCTAAGGTGGTATACGAAGCCAAACTGCCTGTAGAGGCTTTTGCCAAAGGGCTTGCAGGCAACATCAAAGGATATGTTCGTGCGTCGCGCGGTCCGAGTGGAGAGGGTGTTGAATTCACTGTCAAGTTGCGCAATTTGCCTCAAGTAGGAGGCCCTTTCCGTATGTCATCTATTCCCC
>KQ061688.1:737989-903724 GCA_001008035.1 Atkinsonella texensis
CAATTTTCCCCAATAAGGGGGCCCTTTCCTTTTTTCCTTTTCCCCCCCCCCCCCCCCCCCCTTTGATATCTTGCAGAGTATCTTCGGTCAAGATCTGTACTCTACACGACTCGTTGGAACTTGGAGTTTTCCCCCTAACTTTTCTCGTTAGCGTACCATATCCACGCTGTACAAGTAACCGGTGATGGCAACTGCAACAAGACCGCCGGACACCTTGACCCATACCACGCCGGCGATCAACAATGCCGAACCAACCACCCAGAACTATGCCAGGTCGGTGACCTGTCTGGCAAGCATGGGCCCATCACCTCGGATCCGTTTGAAGTACATTACATCGACAAGTATGCCTCGTTGAGTGAAAAGTCGCCAGCCTTCATCGGTGACAAGTCTATTGTGATCCACTTTAAAGACAAGAACAAAATTACCTGTGCGAACTTCCAGAAGGTGGAGAGCTGCCCATTATCCTAAATTACGGGGCACGCTGAAGATGGAACGTTTCGATTCTTGCATTGCTCTCGCTTAGAATCGGGCTTGCTCCCATGCGACAAAGAGTGAGAGCGGATTTTTCTGTTTCAAATATATGCATGTATTTTAGCTTGCGTCACTGGCTAGCAGTTGTAAAGATGGAGCGCGTCAAATTTACCAAGGCTAGCTGCGCTTTCCATATACCAATTGTCCGGCTCTAATAGAGGTGTTGTCTTGCCCCAAGGTGAATTTCCCCGATGGAACGAAAAACCAGATCTGTACTTTCCATGACGGTGATTCTTCATACATGACCCATTGTAAGACATCATTTGTTATTGTAAGGTCCCGTTAGAGGTACCTGGGGCTTGCATATTCCGCATGTTGAGTCCTCAGCGCCTCGTTATCATTGGGAGTAGTGCAGTGGTAGAGCATGACAGGATTTCGTCGCGCGTCGGCGATACACATCGCCAAGTTGGACAGAGACCTCAGAAGGCCGTGGCGGGATTCTCGTACAATGCATCTGTCACCAGATGCCAAATACCCAGAGGGCCTACAACATCCACATCCAGTATCTGTCATCATGTACAGTACCTCACCGTAGCATCAACGCTGTCTCGTTGCCCGGCCCCATGGGCTTTGTAGGACTGTCAAAGGAGTAAACATTTACGCCACGCGACACAATTTCTGCCCCATGCATCTTTTTCTTCAAGTCTGCAGACTCGGCTGATGCAAGTGCCGCCTTGTCTTCAAATTTGAAACCCCCCCCCCCCCCGAAGAGTTATTCCCGGTCAAACCATCGAGTCGGCAGTGTGGATCGGAAAAACACGAGACACAATGCAACCCTTGAAATAACATGGACAAAAGTTTGTCTGCAGGGGCAATCGGGCTAAAAGCAGAAATCACCTTCTGACATATCTACAATGCTCGAACAAGAAAAAGCCGGCAATGGAAGCCCACTCAACTCTTCTCCCCCCCCCCTTTTTTTTTTTTTTTTTTTCCAATATTTACAGTCACACTAGGTGCCGGGCGAAAATTACGTGCTCCTTTCGCGTATCGCTGACCGTCAGCCCTGTAGTACATTTCCTTGTAGATTTTTTTATTTTACTTCAACATGCAGGGGTTACATTGTACGGTAGTAGTTGGGCTTTTTGATGAGGGAGGGTGTGTGCGCGGAAGCACCCGGCGAATAGGGGGTTGAAGATCGGATAGTTTTGCGTTTGGGCTTTGACTCGGGGTCGTTGCTTCGCCTCGTTTAAGCGAAATGGGACGCATTGACAGTGGGGTCTTGTCCTGGAGCGACGTCGTCATCTCTGCTGCTCAACATTGTGCCAGGGTCAACCCTAACCCTGAGAACGCACGCAGATGGGAGCTTGGTGAACTGCTCGGTCAACAATGCTTCCCGGAGTCGTCGGCATCGCAAGATCCCACTGCGGCATCACAGAGAGCGCAACTCTTATTGTTTCTCCGGAAACGTAATGAATGCAGAGCATGCCGTCCCTCTAGGTTTGGATTATGCTTCTTTTTTAGCCTGATCCGCGCTTTCCCTAAGGCGGCAACGCGCCCAAGCACAAGCCCAAGCCGACCGAAGCTCGAGCCGGTCCCACTGTTCCAGAATGCAAAGGGGGTAGTGGTCAAGTTCAAAGAGAGATGCGCACATCTTTCACCAAGCCGATTGACTACTACTGTACAACCGTCTGTCAATCATCTCCTGTCACTGACGCAGCCTTGGGCTTGCAAATAGAAGGCGGTCATACTTCTCACAAGTGATGACGGCACAGGCTATCCCAGTGCAACTAGCCTTCATGGTTCCTATCTACAGACGCCGCGGAAATTTTAGTCTCGGTGCTCCCCAAGTCATGCGTATAGCCACCCACGGTCATGATGTCCAGTCCGGGAAAAGCGCAGCTCGGCTCTTCAAAGATTGCCAGCTCTATTCCAACAAAGTGGTTCACGTCCTGTTCAGGGTCCGGCATTCGCTGGGGTGATGCTACTGGATGGACAAATTAGGCGAGATGTAACTAGCACACTTGGTAGTCTGCTGTCATTCTTTGAATGACAAGTTAATGACACGACGCGTTGGTCTCAAACCCGCAACCGATCATTTTGTATCAAAGCGTGTGCCTAACGTTCAGTACCCGAGCATTATGGCACAGCAATCCTCTTGATCTAGCAAATAAGTGGCCATGACTGAACGTCGACGCTGGCAGCCCTGGCAGCATTGCAGCAATTGCAGCGTAAGCGTCAGCAAACTTTAGGTACTTGAGCATCATCTTGCCATCCATCCTGCTTCAGAATCGAAACAACGAATTGCGATGTCATCGAAATTTCCAAAAGCGAGCCGTGAAAGAACAAAAGTTGTGGGGGAAAAAAGGACTATAGCTTTTGTATTTCTCGAAGAAATCCCTGAATGATACCCGTTTTGTTTATCCGCGAATGAACGCTAACGTATGCTATTGAAACATTGACACATAACTTTCAATCCTCATTACTTAATCGAATCTACGACGCCAGTTGTCTGACGCCAAGCTCCTGCTTCCAACCGGTGATCCATCAACCTGAGGGCCGTCTTGGTCCCTCGTTCCACGACGCGAGCGGTCTCCTCCGAACCGGTTGTTGTATGGGGATGATCGCTGATCGCGCTGCTTGTTCGGGGACGGCTTCGCCAGGGAGACCTTTAACGGTCCTGCCTCGGTTTCTTTGCCATTGAGAGTATCAATGGCGGACTGCGCCTCCTCTCTGGTGCCGAATTCGACGAAGCAATAGTGGTGATTACCCGGGAAGGCAGATGTGCTCTCATGCGGCTTGATGCGGTTGCTGATACTGACACTGCATTGATATCAGCTTTTGACAGTCCCCTCGTGGTTAAGATAATTAGGGTTTTGTTTACAACATACGGATTGAAACCAGTAAACAGCTCCCTCACTTCTGCGCTGTCCAAAGCCTGGTCTACCGAAGGACTCAGCCCACCGACGTATACTCGCTTGGCAAAGTCCTCGCCAGCAGACTCCTCGGCATAGTTGGACGATGAACGTTGTCCATAACTGTTGCCGTTGTTACCGCCATGTCTAGGGCTAGCTCCTTCGTCTCCCCATCGCTGGAAGTTTTGGGAGCGGTTGTCATTACCCCAACGGGCGTTAGTGCGATTCTGTTTCGGCTTGCAAGGACCGACTTTCAAATTTCGGCCGCCAATCGTGGCATTCAGAGACTCCAGAGCACGGTCAGCGCCCTCGCGACTGACAAAGTCGACGAAGCAATAGCCCGGGTTGCGCCCGGAGGCAGGGTCGATGGAGATCTGGACGGCTTCGAAGTCCTCAAACCCATTTGCTCTGAGTTCCTCCTCAATTTCTTGGGCCTCTGCGGTGTAGAGGAGGTTGCCTATGAGCGCAAGGTTAGTCAGTAGTGTTTGACGGAGGGCCAGACTAGGCCAAGGTCAGCGCGGTCCAACCCACCCAGGTAGATACGTCTGCCCTCGGATAGCGCATCCGATGAGGTTTGCGGGCTGTTTTCCGTGGCCATGGCTGGTACTGAGCGTCCCGTTCAAATCAGCAAGTGCGCACATTGCGAAGGATCAAGTGTCATGATCATGATCGACACGAGAGTGGCGGGCATGATGGCAGCGTTTGTGGTCCCGGCTTTTCTCTCACATCGAGACAGCCAATCAGCCTGTGCTCGTGCAATACATTCGATGCATACCTCGTATATAAGTTCTCCCCCGACGAAAGATAGAACAAAAGACCGAAACGATACTGCGATGTAGCCTGATTGTCCCTCATGGGAATTCCAGCAATGGTGGGTGGTCTGACTGAATTTCAAACTCAACAAAAGCTAGAATGGCTGTGTGGGGGCCGAAATTCATGTAATGCCGTGCAGTGATTGGCTGCAAGAGATTGAGGCCCCACTGCAAAGCATGACCGGTCTCGTTGATTGGAGACGGCCCTGAACAGAAGAGTTGAAAAAAAAAAAAAAATTGCTCAGGGTCTCGCGAGCGCGCGCGACGCACGTCTTTTTTTCAAACCCGCAACAGTGTGTACCCGGGATTATGCAACTCCTCCCGTCGGCGTCGAATTCTTGGCTGTGGCTAAGTCCCGGTCAAGACTTCATGCACCTTGCCGACTGGCATCGACAATATCGCAACGCATCGGGAAGCATGCGCATCTTTCCCAACCGATCAATATGACACTTATCCCTATCCACGCAAAGACCCCCAAATCTTTGCGTGCGCTTGAACGGGTTGGGTTGGCAATGGCCGTCTCGCCCGTCTAAGGTCAGTAAGAGACTCCGCTTTGTGTTACGGAGTATACTCTGAAGCTATTTGCGAAGACCAAGACAGGACAGCCCTGTCTGATAGTTGCACGCACTGTTTCAACTTGCCCCTCTATTCATAGAGATATGCGACTAGCAGCTGGGAATGATTGCACGAGTCAATTACAGCCTTTGGGGAAAAGAGAGTTTCACAGCATGGCCGAGCGATATTGCAGCTTAGAGGAGTCAGTAAAGTTTCAAAGCATGGCAACAATTCTTCCTACTCTTCCAGCTTATATGAGCTGCTCATTCGAGGTCTCGTCAACATCAAAGAAAGACAAGACAGGCATGTTTCTCCTGACGATTACCAACGGCCGCGTCATTGAGACCAAGGGCTAGAATGGTTGGGAATGGGCATATGTCATCAGACTTTGTGGGAATATGGCAACACAGCCAAATCATAAGCGACGAGACGACGTATTTGACCAGTATCGAAAGCTGGTTCTGCGATCACTTTGCCGCTGGAGGTGCAACCAGGAATGTCGACATTATAGCAGCGCTCTTAGCATTTGCATATGTATACGAAGCAATGAAGGATCCGATATATCTGGTATGGCTCGACCTTGGGCCGCATGGGAATACCATGACCTTCCGCGGACTAACTATGGTCAACTAGTATGCAGCACATGACTTATCCAGAAGAGGATAACTAATAGCTATGGGATGATGGTCTAATGTTGACTGCATTACCTCTGGCCAATATTGGCCTCATTTTTCACTTGTAGGCGTTATGTATAGGAGACCAACAGGCCATTTCTGCTGCATATACAGTATCTCTTCGATGCGCCAACAGGCCTCTTCTTCCATAGATGGGACCTTCCACAACGTTAGACACAACTTGACTCGGACGCGATGGGCGCCTGGAAATTGCTGGCTTACCATAGTCACTCCCGAGCTCATAGAGCTATTGGATATGTCGCTTGATGATCCTTCTTGCATACACCTCAAAGCTACACTCGCTGCGCAGTGCCAAGCCTTACAGGAGTCGCAGTCGGACAGTGGCTTGCGACGATACTGGATGTACCAGAAGAAAAGGGCTCGTATGTTGAGTCGAGCGCGACAGCCGGGTTTTGCGTTCGAGTGTCTCCAGGCACAGAGGAAGCGATGCCGTAACGTCAACCAGCATGTTCAGAACACAGCCTGCAAGGCAATCACGGGCGTTCTCGATTGAATCAGCCTCGAAAGCGACTTCTGATTTTCTCTCTTCTCTCTTGGGACAGGCTTGGGCTCGGACTAGGATTTCTACACGAGAATTTCAGTCACGCCGATAACATACGGTCAGATGATTGGCTATCCTCGCACTGGGGGAATTATTGAGGACATTCGTGCAGTTCAACACTGTAGTGAAATTCGGGCGTCTCATCGTTTCATCACAATGCCCGATTTTTCCCACGGATCTTGCACATTTCTTTTGCTTCCTTCGCATTTCAGCTTTTGATGCAATTCTTGTTATCTGCTACGTATTACATGCTCTGTACAAGGGCTGGCGACCTCTCTGGTAGTGCCGTACCCGGGCCCTCTCTTAAATCACGAAATGAGACGAATGGATTTTTCTTTTCTTTTATTTTACAAATTATTAAATTACTCATTATCTATAATACAACAAAGCTATGAAATCCTCCAGAGGACTCGTCAACGTCATCAACGTGATCCAGCGAAGACGGCAATCAAATATTTATCCTGAACCCGCGTTAAAAGTATTCTTGAGTCGTAGGAATTAGGAAGATGGGATTCCACTTACAGGTATGTTCAAGCTTCTCAGCCAGAATGGCAGTTTGCTGCTGCTTGGCCTGGTTCTCTTCGATGTAGGCCAAGGCTTGAGCGCCCCCATCTATAGCTGGTTGATCTCGTCCCTGCGGCCGAGACCAATACCCTTGAGCAGTCCGGAGAAGCTGTTGAGGGATGGAAGCGGTAATTTACCACCACCAAGGAGGGAGTTAAATCCCTGCTGCAAATTGGCGGGAATAGCACCGAGGGCCGGGAGGTTGACCTGACGCCTGTCCTGCATCACAAGGGGAGTTGCTTGCACCAGGCAAGCTGCGGCAGCGAGGCTAGACACGATTCCGGAGAACTTCATTTTGATGGATTTGAAGAGAAAGCGTTTGGTCGACAAAGCAATCAGCTGAAATGCTATGGTAAAGGTGTGTTTAAGGACTTGTGGTGAATGGAATGAGGCGGGATGAAGACCAGAGGAAACAGTTTGAAGAGGGGGGCTGCATCGAGGTGTTATATATCCGTTAGAACCTCCGTTTTGTTTTGCGTGCCATTTCTTGACACAGATAATTCAGCTGTCATCTCACAACTAGCGTGGACTAGTGATATCCGACTCATCTGTGACATCGTGGCAGCCACCTTGACAAGCCATAGCAGAAGTTGAGCCTCGCCGTCAAAGGGAAAGCAACTCGCTCTATGACACCAAGTGGTGACGACGCGGAGTACGATCGGGCGACAGCTTCCTGTTTCGCGAAGGACAACTGGAACCAGAAATCAGTCCGAACTAGGTGAAATTTGTGGGTCAATGTTTGAAATGCAATCGCTTGTTGAGCGCATCTTCAGCGGTGCGGTTAGAGTTTGTTCGTTTCAGGAGAGACACTAGAGTCCAGACTAGTGCTCAGATTGCCCCGTCCAGACCAGAAAAGCTCCCCAGGGCTGTTTCAGCAACTGGTAGGTGGTACCAAGATCCGTGGTGTATCAAGATCAGTTCCCCTACTCTTCATTTGTAGTTTCATGTACTCTGGCCGGCGGGCAGGCGGTTCAGCTTGGCTTGGAATACAATGCTTCTCTCCTCGTCTTGGCCTTGGCGGCTATGAGATCCCTCCCTTTCTTCCCAGTGCTGGATACAAAGTGGTTAACCCCAAAGCCTTGACAAGCAGCCAAGTGAACCCATTGCTAAGATTATGAGGTTCCGGTTGTCATCGAGAAACGACATGCTGCATCGGTGCCGTACCATCCAGCAACGGGGCAATCATTCTGTATTCTCCCAGCTCCTGGTCCGGCTCTTGGACCAACAATGGAGCACTCTACCACTGTCCACTCTCCAGGCTGGCTGTCGCACGAGATGCAAAACAATCGCGAGCGCATCATGTGCGCAACCAACGTGGCACCAAATGTGGTCTGTCAGGCTTCTTCCATTCGCGGCGGATGAGGTAGGACATTAGCATGGATATACGTAAACTGCTTCTTTGTTGACGTGTTAGTCTCGCAGAAATCCAAAGTCGAAAGAATGGCCATGTTGCCAATTAGATCTCCAAGACTTGCATTGTTATGTTGAAGTAGTCTGATGGTAAAACGAACCTCGAAGACCTGGTTCCTTGATTTCGGTGCTTGACGTTCCTTCCTCCCCGGTGCCGCGTTTCCCCACCCAGACCAGTAACGCGTTGGCATTTTAGTGTCACCTTCCCTGTAATTGATATCCGATGGCATTACGGAGTACGTACTCGGTAGGTATCGCATCAATAGCGTCGGTTCGTCCCTGCCAACTTGGCCGGATACTCGCAGCTGACACCACTTCGTCATCTCCAAGTTCACGTCCAAGTCTCTGCTGTCATCTGGCCTTGCAACAAACGCGCATCACACCAATTCGCAGATCCATCGCGTGGCCATTACCCACCATCAATTGAATTCATCTCACGGCGGATTTTCTGCCATGGAACCACCAGCTGGCGGGAGTCAAGTTGATGAGTCCTTGGCAAACCGACTAGCCTCCGTCCTTCCACAAGACGTCCCTTTCGGCCTCTACCATGTCTCCACGCCGCCCCGAAAGACTGATGCGTTGTACTCTGCGCCGCCAAACGAGCGGCCCGACAAAACGTACTGCGAAAATCATCTTCTAGCCGTGTCAATTGATATTCAGTCAAATACGCAGTCGTCATCTGAAAACGCTAGCTCTTGCCAACCTGCCTCACCCAGTAGTAAAAAGGTTATAATTCTTGGTGTCGAAATCTTTATTTACACGACGGCACATGCCACGACGTTATTCGTCTCCAAAGCCGACTCGACCGGTTATCTACACTTATTGAACCTACCGAAAAGCACAGTAAGCCCGATCCGCGAAGTTTGTGCCGCCTTTATCCAACATCTAGTTGAACATCGTAGACGGTCCGGGATTCAATTCGTCATCAGCTTGTTTGCCCGTTCGCAAGGACAATATCTTTTCCCTAGAAGCGTCGATCACGGCGGAAAACATGTCTTGGATGATCGAGGGCTCATAAAATGGTGGTGCCTTGTCCTAGATGCCCTCATCAGATCGCCGCCTTCAGGTACCGGCCTTCCATGGGGGAGTGTTAAGGGGTACTTGGTGGTACCAGGCTTGGACACATATGAAACTCGCACATTCATTCCACGCACAGCAACAGCCTCTTCGTCGTGGTCTTTGACACACCCGTTGGAAAAGATCTCACATTACTGCCGCGAATTCGACTGGGTGCCGCCGCGATGCTTGATTCCTCGATTTCCCGATGATCCAAAATCTCGTTTCCGGGATGAGCTAGATGATGAAGCCGGCAATTCCGGATTTATGAAGAAAACCGGTAGTTGGAAGAGTGTCAAGACGCTAGATGTATTCTGGGAGATGATGGCATACCGTCAAGAATGCTCCAGTGGTAGGATGACTGGATTCATCTGGGTCGTGTTTGATGATAGGACAGAAGAAGCAGGCAAACCCAATGAGCAAACCGAGGGCGAGAGCAAGAAAATCACGACTCTGGGAAATCCTACAAAGCAAACTAATGCATCCCTGCTTGTCACTGCCCCAAACACAACGCCTCGCAAACTATTCCCTTCCAAGTCGGACAACGCCGTCAAGCCGGGCAGCAAAAGGCTCAAGTCAAAAAAGAAGAAGATCAAGTTACGAGGACCTATCAAGCCTCGACAGCCAAAAGCCAAGGCTGAGCAACGAAATTATCTGCTTAAAATTCCCACCAGAACTGCTTACTACTATTGGCCAAGCCAGGGTCGAGGCGAGCGCATCGTCAATGAGACGACATACAAGCGCCTTACTGAGCACATGCTACACTCAGACTTTTCGAATTTGGATAAAGCAAGTAACAGCTCGAAGCGATGGATCAAAGAAGTGGGTATTGGCAACGACTGGGGTTGTATCGTGACTGGGAAGAGAGAAATGCCCACATTAGCGGCGGACGGTGCAGATGGCTCTGACACAGTGAACAATCTATCCGGTTTGGTTAAGAGGAAAAGAGCAGACACTTCCGACAAGGCGGGAGACGGTGTCAGCACTCTCAGCGCCGAGCTCGTGAGGAAGGCCAAGGATGAACAACTAGAGGCGCAGCCAGACCGCACGCTTGAGGCTAATATTCTGCGTGCAGGTCTCGTGCGTAAGAAACCAAAAAACATGGATGCGGGCAGCAATTTATCATGACCCAATACGGATCCAAATTACTTGAGCACGTGAGAAAGGGGCGTTTCTGAGAGATTTTCGGGAGACATGAACATACTGCGGTCTCGTGGTGCAGAATTCTATATAGATCAGAGCAATGTCATACCAGGTGCAGTACAGCGCGACGGCGGCACTCGAAACGCGACGACGACGCCACTTTCTAGAACCTTACCTCTTCAACTGTGCCAGATTCACCGCCGATAAGGCCTGTTTGCCTCCCAAAACTGCCAGCACATTCCGCATGCTCAACTCCTCAAATCCCGCCTGAGTCTCCACCGTACCGCCTCCATTATGGCACGTCAACATGGCACGGCCCTCTTGGGCAAACCTGAGCAACTCGGCATGAATATGCGGTTCATCAGCATGCACATCCAAAGCCACCGAGCTCAGGGTTCCCGACTTCAAGGCTTCCACCAGGTCATCCTCGTTGACCAACGCTCCCCTGGCGACGTTCACGAACCGGCCTCCATGGCGGAAATGCCGCAGCGAGGACGCGTCAATGATGGAATTGCCGCCGAAGGAAGCCGGGACGCAAAGTATGACACAATCTGCAACCCCGAGCAGGCTCGGCAATGAATCGTGATACGTAGCGCTTGCTTGGGCCTCGACCCCATGCACTTTGCGCTCAATGTCAAAATAGTGAACCTTCATCCCAAAGCCAAAATGGCACGTCTTGGCTACCCTCTGGCCGATGTTCCCCAGACCGACGATGCCTATGATCTTGTCTCGGAGGTTGTGGCACTGCGCGGGGGAGTTGAGATGGCAGTCTGTGAACCTGGATGGAGACTTGGACGTGGCGGCGTTGATGCACCATGGGATATACCGGAATGTAGAGATGATCATGGCGGCAGCAAGGTCCGCGACTGCATCTGCAGCTGCAGGGCCGCCATTGCAGTATATAATGCCTATGATGTTGTCACGTCAGTGCAGACTCGTTGCTGAAGAACGTGGCGGCTGATTTAAAGTCCTGGGGAACGTGGTGGCAATCTTACCCCGTTCACCGAATAATTTCGTATCAACCCAGTCATACCCTGCGCCTGCACTGGCAAATACCTTGACGGTCTTGGGCAGTAAATCGATGAGTTCGTCATCCCAATTGCCCATCTCACCACCAGATTTCCAGGACGGCCGGAAGATGGCGTCAAAGTCGGCCCATTGTCCATCCCGCAGCGCTTGTTTAAACGACTGTCGCTGCCTCTCTGGAGTGGTAGGGCGGATGATTTCGCAGCGAGAAGCCAAGAGATTGTACGTCCCAGGGTTGAAGCGAATGGGGTCGCCGAGGTGCAAGATGCATGGTTTGGAAGGTGTACAAGACGCGATGCTGGGTTGGGACGAATGCGGCTGCCTGAGAGGAAGGGCATGAGGCACAGGCGAGCCTGATCTCGGGGTTGAGCCGGGGATGGGGGTATTATGTGGCTCGGCCATATCGTGTTGTTATAGGAGGTGATGTTTTGGAGTGATGCGCGAGGGGGAATGCGAAGCATGCGAGGACTTGAATGCGAATCGTTTCCAAGTATAGCCTGATGTCACTTGGACAAATGTGTTCGCCCAATCGTATCGTGGGATCGGCTTCATTGCATGAGTTGAGTACAATGCATGTGGAACGGCGGGGCTGAGCTCGAAACCCAATCTTTGCTTTCTGCGTCTTCGTTTTCGTTTCCAGGCTGCAGTCACACATGGCGGAGGGCCTAATCAGGTGCTTCTTTTGCAAAAAAATGGTAGCAGGAAATAACGAAAAATGCTTTATTCTGCATGAAAGGCTTTGGGGATTCTACATGACATTACATGGTCGTCTCAAGGCGAGATAGCTACTCAGATGCGCTGCTTTCCATTCCTCGCTTTGCACTGAAGTCCACCCGCACCATCGAGCGATGCGGCCTTTAATCATAGAGGAGACCAGTTTCCGTCCTTATTAGCTTCGTTGCTGGCGTTAAGCTTCTCCTGGCAGGCTTGTCGCTGGTGTTGCCGTTGGACTCATGGGTTTCCTTGAAGGGAGACCAGCTTCCGTTCGCTTTTTGGAGAGTCGTGCAAGGGTGACCAATTACCATCTTGACCGGGGCCGTCCGATTTTGGGCCATGCTCAAGATGAGACCAGTTGCCATTGACTGGATCTCGCCCGTTCAAACCGTTTGATGCTGGTCGGTCTCGCAACGGCGACCAGTTGCCGTCCTGGTCAGATCCAGTCGTATTGCTGGTCACTGATGAACGGGCGTCTCTCAGAGGCGACCAATTGCCATCTGTGCTCGATCCATGTTTGGAAATTGCAGAAGTCTGGCTTTTGCCTCGTGGAGACCAGTGCCGGTTCTCGTTTGTGCCAGAGTCGTTGCTAGCGGTGGCATTGCGACTCTGAGGCTCGGTCGGCGGAGACCAGTTTCCATTCGTACCAGGATCATCTTTAGAGATGCCGTTACGGGCCTGGGGAGCCTTCAACCAAGACCAATTTCCATCGGCATCTGATCCGTTCGCGGCGGCATTGTTGTGACTTCGAGGCACATGTAGCGGAGACCAGTTGCCATCCGCATCAGATTCGTTGAAAGCGCTATCTGCAGCCTTCCTCTCGCGTGAGGGCGACCAGTTGCCGCCCTCGTCGAATCCATCACTGCTATGCCACGCGACTTTCATGCCGGCCACGGCCGCTCCCTTGACATCGCCCGCGTTGCCTCCCACAGACAGAGCATCCTTAGCCTCGATTCCTTTGGTGTCGAGGATGGCCTCGTAGGCTTCGGGTCTTGGCTTCACTAGTTTTTCTTCTTCTGTGACGGTGCCATTGGATATATTCTTCCCGTCGTCGTGGTAGACAATCTTGGCGATATTTGGGGCCTCGACATGGCCTACTTGCGTGGAGCAATTCGTGATGACGCCCATGCCGTAGCCTTTCCCCTTCAGCTTTCGCAGCGCAGAGCCGACTTCAGGCCAGCTCTGGGCTTCAGACCAGCTACCTAGGAGGTTTGTCGGGGTTGATTTGGGCGAGACGACCGATTGGGGAGCGGCTTCTTTGATTGTCTCGTGTGGCACATACTCTCCTGTGCCGAATGTCTTCCCAATATGTGCCGGTCGCCATAGTCTTCCTTCCTCGACTGTCTCTGAAGGAATTGGTCTATCCCAAAGCTCCCAAGAGTAAAGGGGGACTGTGAGGAGAGCAAAGATTATGGCTTTGAGCTTCCAGGCAGGGTTTGACTCTGCCATTGTGATAGGCATCGTGATAGGCATCTTGTTATTCTCTCGGGTTCAGTCAAGACCGTTGAGCAAGGATAATCTTGTTGTAAAGTTTGGGGAAGAGGGAATTGCAAGTCCAGTATATGATCACTTGGGTAGTATTAGTTGCTTGTGAAGGTGAAATGAGACGGATGAGGAGATTGAAATGTTGCCGAATAAGGCACAGAAAACCTCTGTTTTTATACTCATCTTATAAACTGAACAGTGTTGGTTGGAAAAGAGCACAGCCAGCCTTACGCCCGGCGCCGTGCCAAAAAGGAACTGACAAAACATATGCCATCAGCAAAGAGGTTGCCAATGGGAGTGCAAGTCGAATAGTTCACCAGATGTATGCCTTGCATTTTCGCATCCCAACAAGGCTGAGGCCTTGCGGTACGCCTTGGTCTTATTCAGCTCACCGTAATAAAGGCATCAGGGGTGAATATGCAGGTCGAGCTTTCGCCCCTGGATCGTATCGCATCCCATGCACCGTTCTCTTCACCAAGATGATGTCGTCCCATTACCCTGTACGTCGCAGTCCGCACCGGCGCTATGTGCCCCCGTTGGGTGACGGATTGGTTCTCATGTACTTTGTACTCCGTAGATAATGGAATCGATGAACAGCATAATGCCCCTTCTTCCTCAGCTTCGTGTTATGGCTCAGCAGCCTAGATGATAGGACGCTTACCTTGCAACCGGAAGGGTACGTACCTGCGTAATGGATAGGAGGGAAAATTGAAAAAAAGAAACAAGGCGGGGTGAAACGAAAGACGGCAGCTGCTCAATAATGATTTCTCCGCAGAGCTGCTGTACCTCCTTAACTTCACGTAAGAAGTACCCCTGACCTGACCAAATCCTGTTTTAGCCACGATGAGAGTAGAGTAAGCGCACTATATTGGGCGCTGACGACTCTCGACTTGACGGACATGTTGTGAGAAGCAAGCGGATGTCGAATTATCACGAGACCTCCTGGCCAATCCAATGTGAAACCATGCAGGATGGCTCGTATGAGTAAATGGGCGTCTCTTGAGGAAGAAATCAATATGCATGAACAAAACCATTACATACAGTTGAACTTACCGATCAAGTTCCACGAAATGGAGAATGTATCTTTGAGAAAGCATTGCGATTTCCATGCACCGTCATCACAAGTGCACGAAGCACACTCCATATGCTCGACAAATGTGTGGCTTTCCTAGGTAGGAAGGTGCCTATAGGTAGAGGTAGGTATGTAGGTAATTATAGGGCTAGGCTAGGCTGCTTTGGGTCCCATCCATCATCTTAGCGAATAATGTTATGCATCCACGGTACACAAGCAACATGTTACACACACATTGACCTCTTAGGCACCGATAACCTCAGTTGAGCTCTCGCCTCATACACACTCGTGCGGCGCAGAATGAGCCTCAAAACAGTCCTGACCACCGTTGTGGCAGGAACGGAATACCTTATCCATCCGCAGATTCTGGTACATTGGTCATTTCTGTCCCAACAATTTCCTTACCCATCGAGCCTGAAGAGTTTCTGAACCTGGTAGGGCGAACAAGCAGTGGAGGAAACTAATGCGTCTAGATAGGGCACAATCCAAGAGACCATCTATCCCGATGTCATCATCCCTGTGACAGTCCTGGAATCTGATCAAGTGTACCACGGCCTCGAGGACACCTTGCGCCGTTTCGCCCTTTACGACGATGTCTTCGTCCCCGAGTTTGGTAGCGTGCTTATCGAAAAGCCAGCTAAGAACTCAAGCAAAGCGATCTCGTCTCTCAGTCCTGGTAACCGCGTCTTGCATCTGCGCAAGGACACCAGCCGCATCAGCCGGCGCGCCCTACCGGATTTACCTGTCGGGCCTTACATCTTGCATGGTCCCAATGTGCATCAGGCATGGAAGATATACAATGACACTTTGGATGCATTCGCTTTCGGCGTGTACCCTGACACAGTCGATGAAATCAATAGGTATTGCATGCAGGTCCTGTGATAAAAGAACGTTGAATACAGAGCGTTAACAGGAGCAGATTTGAAGTTTTGCAATTACCAGCGCACAGCGGGAACAATCATGCCGCGGTCCCAGTGCCATCGAAGCTGTACAGCACTGTTCCTGCTGAAGAGGCACCTCTCAAGGGCTACCGTTTCACAGTGCCAGATTCAATGTCGTTGAAAGGCGTTGCTTCAAATGTTTCGAGTACTTCGTGGAGCCAACTACACGATGGGACAGTAGACACGACGGCTGCATTCGCAAAAAGACTGGTTGACCTTGGCGCTGTGATTGTAGGAAAGACAAAATCTTCTCAATTTGGCTCCGGAAGAGAGTGGCAAGACGTTACCGCCCCTAAAAACCCGCGAGAAGACGAGCATCAAGATGCAGCAGGGGGTCCAACTGGCGCCGCGAGCGCTTTGGGCGGATATGAGTGGCTCAAAGCCTCTACTGGCTTCGATGGTGAGATCATGCCCGGGTGCCTTAAACATTGAGGTATAATAAGCAACTTACCGGGCAAACACAATCTAGCCATCGGACAAACCTTTGAAACTGCCGCTGCTCAGGGGTTATTTGCTCTTCGTACAACCCCAGGGATCCTATCCTTGGATAACACTCAAATTAATGCCCCGTAAGCATGAGATACAAAACTTGATGGTTTCAAAAAGCTTTGCAAGCTGTTGTTAGTTTCTGACTGCGAGCAGCAAACTGGATACAATTAGCCTCCTAGGCACTGACCTGGCTGAACTTTTCCATAACGCCGTCGCCATAGTGCACAAGTCTCTCTCCAGACCGCCAATCACATTTCCCAAACAAATCATCTCGTGTACAGATTTCGACGAGGCGGACAACAAGCACAAAGAGAAGCACAGGGAGTTCGTTGCCGCAGTCGAGGCATTTCTCGGAGTCAAATCCAAAAACATTACTTTGCAGAAATTGTGGGCGTCGAAGCCACCTGCCGAGGCAAACGGCCAAGCACTGCAAGACTATATGAAGAATGTAGGCGGCTCTCCTCATTTATTTGACTAAATATGACTCTCCGTTCTAATATGAGCTCAGGCACCGTTCTACTCGTTTTGCTACGAGTACTACCACCAGCATGACGCGTTTCGAAAGGAGTACCATGACAAATTTGGAAAGGAACCGGCGGTAGAAGCCACAGTCTCATACCAATGGTTTGTTTTGCACGTGAAACACTCGCTCGCTGCATAATTGTCTGACTTTAGGAATAGGGACTTGGGTAAGAAAGTGAGCGATGCCCAGTACAAGAATTACCAAGATCGCATTGCAGTCTTCAAACAATGGTTCAATGACAATGTCATGGCCATCGGTGAGAAAGGCGATGCTGTGCTTGTTATGCCTTATGCGAGTGATGCGCCGCGACACACACGCCCGTATGTCTATTTCTGAAGTGTTCTCGATGTTTCTCTCTCTAATGCAGCAATAGACAACCAAGCACGATTCACGGCATCACTCCAGGCCTGCTCTCACCCCTCCTACAAACGCCGCAAATTCTCGCACCATGTAAGCGACGAACTCGTTTTTCTATTTCATATGGTCTATGAGCCGCTCTAATTGCCTGTAGTTGCTCAATTCCCATATAACTCAAGCATCAGCCACCAGACTGAGTATCACCCTATCTACGCCACTATTCTTGGTCCAAAGGGCAGTGATACCACGCTTGTTAAGCTTGTGGAAGCTACGTTCCAGCACGCCCAGTGGCGTACCAAGGTCGATAAGGGACGATTCGTATTTCCGCCAGACCAGAGTGCGAGGACAGTTGATGACCGTCTTGTTTAAAGAGGCGCCGAGAGTGTTGGAGGGGGCTCAGCAAATGATGGGTTAGCTTAGCTGTAGAAGCTATAGATGGAGGACGATCACGGGATATTCACAACAATTACCCTTGCGCTTCTATATATTCTTTCCTACCGTGTATCTTCATTGATCATACACATCATAGCTGGGTCAGGTACTGCCTTTTCCACATCACATTCCACGACCCATCCCTAAGGCTCTAATCAAGCACGCCTAGTCCGTCATGGACCCATAACTCTCATCGGCGACATCGTCAACGCCTATCGCTTATCAAATGTGGGGAGTAATCCTGCACAAAACCTCGTCACAGCTACCGCATACAGTTCGCTCTTCACATACAAGACAAATCCTCACACAACCACAATGGCCAAAAGCAGAGGTACTCGCCCACCCGCAGACAATTATGCCCCAAACCCCCCCCCCCCCCGGGGCAAAGAACTAACTAACCAACAGCCCCGTCAAAACACTCGCGCGCCGCCCGCCGCGCCACATCCCCCTCCATCAACACCGACAAATCCCTAAAGGACACACCCGTCGCCAAGCGCTCGGCTCCCTCCGCATTCCGCCCGTCGATCCTGGACGTCCACCGCTCGGCAGGCATATCGAAGAAGGCCAAGCCCGCGCGCAAGAGCCGCATGTCGAGCAAGATGCGGCGCCGCCACGAGAAGGGACTGGAGATGGCCGAGGCGGTGACTGAGCGGACGGGACTGAAGATCGAGAGGAGCATTGGCCGGGCCAAGGCCGTGCAGAAGAGGAGCCGTGCGTGGGAGGAGGTCAATCGGGATGTTGGGGCTGAGCCTGTGGACGAGGTTGGGACGGGGAGCCGGTTTGGAGCGCTGATGGATGTGGGCGAGGAGGCGGGGTGGGAGACGGATGATGGTGATGAGGATGGATTTGATCCTCGGAATCCGAAGCCTGTGGTTGAGACGCCGAATGACTTGGATGATGAGATCTTGTAAAGCGGCCATTGTCGGGTTGGGATACCATGGATGTGGTGTTTGGCGTTGGTTTGGTTCGAAAAAAAAATTTTACGCCACGCACAAAAATTTAGAGCGTTTATACATACATCTTGCAATAGAGCTCGTTGCACTGTACCGTGCCTGAGCTGTATACCCCGTCCTCGTACGTACAATCCATCTCTAAAAAAAAAACCCCTCATGTAATCCTACCCTTGTTCCGCAAAACTCACTTCCCTGGCTTACCCTCTAAATAAAACTTCATCAACCTCCCAGGCTGTCCCGTCGCAGGCTTCGCCTCTCGGCCCCCATTCTTCTCAACCTCCTTCCGAAGCTTGCTCACCACCTCGACCGCCTCGCTCCCATCAACCGGCTTCCCGCCCTTCTTCCTCGCCACCAAAACCTCCACCCTGAACCCCTTGGCCAGAAAGCCGCCCATCTGCCTCATCTTGGTCGCCAGGTCGTGGTCCCCAATCGCCCACGTCAACTCCAGCTCTTTCTTCTTGGGCTTGCCCGCCGCAGACTTCCTCTCCTTGAGCTGCTTCTGCCGCTCGTACTCCTCCTTCTTGTTCACGATCTTGCAAACTGCGTACCGGGGGGGGCCATGGCCCGTTTCTTGGTAGGCCTGTATCATGCGCAGCGATTCGTGCGGCTCGAGCTTTGTCAGGACAAACGAGGTCTCCAGCGGGCCCTCGGTGACGCCGTTGTCGATGACCATGATCTGCGGGTCCGTGATCTCGTGGTCCCGGGGCGGGCGGTCGCGGCCGGATCGCTCAATGTCCTTTTGGGTCGTGTAGCGCGTGTCGAAGCCGCGTTCGTTGCGGGCTACTTGCTCGGCGGCGGCGGCGGAGGTTGGTCCGCGGGGGTTGCGCGCTGGGGACTTGATGGCGTGGGCACGGATCTGGCTGGAGATGGCGGCTCGGGGGGGAGTAGTGAGAGGGCGCGATGAGGATCGCGGAAGGCCTTGATGAGGAGCGGTTGGCATCGGCGTCCATCTCGGTACTCGAAGCGATATCCCGCCAATTGGGGAGATAAAGACGCGGTAAAGGGCCGTGCGGGAGCTGTTGACGCATTGTGCTGGTTTCATTGTCATGAATTTGGTTTCAATTGAGCAGCAAGTTTCCAGACATGGCCTTCGCGGACATTGGGAAGGGGGTTTGGAGTATTGAGTTGAGTTGTTGAAAACGGTAGCTCGAAGCTGCAGCTGCATATCACACGAACAATCCACATTGAAATCTCAATCGACCAATAAGCGCCCGAGCGCACCTTGCAGCTCACCAACACCAAACTAACTTCCCGAGGCCAAGTTGAAACGGCTTCCACATTCAGTTCCCATCGATGACATAATCAAGCACGCCTGTACGGAAATATCCAATACAATAAATCGACCCGACCAGAAATCGGCTGAAGCAGTAAATCGCCTCCGCTATGTTCTTCCCAACAACATTCTAGCCCCCTACTCGCTCGTCAAAATTCGTCGTCATTCCATTCTCAGCAGAACTCATCGCCATCCGTTCGAACGGCGCCCACCAACCAACCCAATGTTCACCCATTTCCTCGGACACCCAGTCCGCGTCGCCCTCTCCACCCTCAAATCAACCTGCCTGGCTCATCTGATCTTTACACACGTCATCCAGATCTCCCCAGCCCAAGGCCCGTCCATGCTTCCAACCTTCACTGTGGACGGTGAGTGGATCGCCGTCGACATGCGACGCCATCTAGGAAGGGACATAGGCGTCGGAGACCTGGTTCTCTACAAAATCCCAGTTTCCGCAAATCAGAATGGTGTCAAGCGTGTGATCGGCATGCCCGGTGATTATGTATCTCTCGGGACACCGGGTGAGAAAGGACAGGAACAAATGATACAGGTACAATGAACGCTCGTGCTTACGTCGTCATAGTTTGCTTGGCTCAAATATTAACACTACTGGCGTCGATCTAGGTTCCTGAGGGCCACTGTTGGATAGTCGGTGATAACTTACCAGCTTCGAGGGACTCTAGACTATTCGGACCTCTCCCGTTGGCGCTCATACAAGGCAAGGTTGTGGCCAGGATTCTTCCCTGGAGAGAGAGGAAGTGGTTTACTGGTGCTCTGCAACAGTTGACTGAAGAGTAGTTAGTTCGTCTTCATCAGCGAGGCGGCCAGGATTTGCATTGCTTCAGGCGTTGTGGGCATTTGTTTTTACAGTCATCCACGGTGGATCGTGTCTCTGCAGTCAATTTACATTAATCGGGTATAATGAACTGGCTAGTGAAACATCTTTGTCTAATTACAGCTACCATGCTAAAACCTCCCGCCTTGCATATTCGTCCCCTTCATAAGAAGACTTGCTAAATAAATAAAAAAGTCAATGCTGGGCTAATCAACGTCCTTCGCCAAATATGCTTTTTGGAATAAGAATTGCCATTGATGCATCGCATGAACCTCAATGGAAATTTGGAGATGACCACGAGAGTCTTACAGGCTGTAAAGCGCTGATACATTCTTGAAGGAGAATGATGTCTGAAGAAGAGGATTCGAACTCAATGTTGCAGCGACACTTGAGTTGCCTTGAGTGAGGGATACGTTGTATGGCGAAAACAGAGTCGTATAAAGAGATGAGTATTTCTCCGTGAAAAACGTTGTACCAGACGAAACCCAGGTGAAAGTTCTTGGACGCCTTGAAACATCGTTGCTGTGCTCCACGAAACCTGGCCCTTCGGTTGGGTCAAAGGTGGGGGTTTATACAGCGAATGTGAGACACAGAAGGAAACGTGGCTTGGAATTATCCATTGGCCGTTGGCATGCTCAACCTTCAATATGAGCTTTGGACATGCTCTGTCCAAGAAGCTCTAAACATCGTTGTGCCAAGTTGACCACTTCACCTTCGTCCTCCTCTCCATACTCGGGCTCGGCCTCAACCTGTCGGTTTGCGATGGTACGGACATTCTCTATGATGTCATCCGCTTTGCCAATCAGGCCGATGAGCGTTTTGTCTTCCGATTCGAATAATTGTAGCAAGGTCCAAACAGCGATATGCTGAAAGGTGGGGTCTCCGGACTGTAAGAATCGGCTCAGATATCCATGGATTCCACCGCTTGGCTCGTTCCAATCTTGTATGAAGATGGCGTAGTCACCAACTGTGCAGATAAATATTAGTTCACATCACTGAATAAGAACAATGGACGTCACTGGGTCATATAGCTGACCTTTCGAAGATAAATTACCCAGTGCCGCGGCGCTGTTGCCTTGGACTTCGATGCTGGGCGAGTGTGTCAAGGGAATCAAGACGTCGCAGACGCCAAGGTTGAGGAGATGTGACTTCAAGTCGTCACTGAGTGCAAGAACTGCAATGGCTGCGGTCATTTCCGACTGTACAGTCACAGGTACGTCGAGTACCAACTGCTTGCACTTCTGCACTGCCCCCGCATCCAGAACAAGAGCCTTGTTTCGGTCTGAACTAGCAGCAAGATTTCGCAAGGTGGAAATGGCGTGACACTGGATTTCTTCATTATCGGTAGATCCTAGTAAATCAACCAATGGTTTGAGAAAATTCGCGTCGATGATCGGTGACTCGTTCATTGGGTGGATCGAAATGTTTCGGATGCAAGCGACTGCTGATAGAATAAGTGGAAGGTAGGATGATTGGAGGAGTCGGAGGAGCGGGGCGAGGCCGCTTGCTCGAACGATGTCCAGTTGATACTTCTCATCTGAAGCTAAATTTCTTAACGCCAGTGCTGCTTGGCATTGCACTTTGGGGGACGATGAATCCATAAGGTTGACAAGGGATTGGACCAGCTTCGGTTCTGAGGAAGCGAGCTTGCGTCTGTTATTGGCATCGACAGCGATGTTGCTTAGAGCTGTGGTGCAGTAGTATTGCACATCGACATCAGGCGAGGAAAGAAGTTGGACAAGGACAGGGATAGCACCCGCGTTAACAAGCTGCTGACGATTCTCATCTAGAACAAGAGATGGTCAAAAATTGGAGGATGTGAATTTCTCGAGTCGAACATACCAGAGTGCGTCATATTGAGCAGTGCTCCTGTAGCATTCCTCTGCACACGCATATCTCGCGATTTGGCCAGCCTTGTCAAGGGACCAAGGGCTCCGGATCTCGCGATCTTGGCTTTATTTTCTTCATGCGTAGCCAGATTCGTGATGCACCCAACAGCATTGCATTGCACCTCAACATTAGGAGACAGCATCTGACGTATCAAGGGAGTCAAACCGCCAAGATGAACAATGAGGACCTTGTTCTCAGCTGCAGGGAGATTAGCACATTGATGGGTTTGCTCTCGATCTGCATAAGAGCAGTGCTTACTGTTGACAGCCAGATTTCCCAACGCGGCGCTAGCAGCCCTCTGAACCTCGATGTCGGGGCTTTGCAACAAAAATAGAATGGGTTCAAGTGTATCTCGATCGACCTCTCGAACGTCTAGGTGTTCAAAATTCAGCAACAGATCACAAGTCTACTTGGTTGCTGCCCTCCATAGTGCTTTTCTCGCCGAGCAAATACCGAAGCTAGCAGACAATGCATGGAAATTTAAAAAAAAAAAAATTTGGCATACCTCTCTCAGTTATTTCCGCAAAGGTAAGGCTTGCACTTCGTTGAAGGTCTATGTTTTCTGAAAACACTAGAGTACTCAAGGCGCGGAGAGGTTCGCCGGAGAAGAAATCTGTTTCACCACGCTACAATAACTTGTCAGCATGGTGGCTCAGTCGTGGACAGGAAAGGACTCATCAACCAACATTTTCAAGATATTGGAGCAGGTCAGCGACAGCCTCGCGTTCGCTATCGGCGAGTACTGGTTCATAAAGACCTTCACGGGACCGACCTAGGGCAGGTCGCGTCAGCGAAAACAGGAACAAACAAAGGCCAATAAGGCGTTGTCATATCGCGTACCGCCGCAGCACGAAGAGCAGCAGTTACCCATGGTAAAGATGAAGTGGGTCGATTGTGTCGCGATAACTGTTAGCTCTTTGTAAAATTTGAGAAGCTGACTGTCTTTGGTTCGTGTCGGTCGACTGAACCTAGATGCGTGTATACAAAGGACCCGGCAGCCCTTCGTTGGGCCGTCGACCGATTAGCTAGCTAATGCTCGACCACCGGACGGGTCACAAAGTCTGGTCGCAGTGGCAGAGTTCTTGAAGAGAGCTGTCGCTAAGTGTGTCGTGACGTCCAATAGGTGAAAGGTGAAAGGGGCAGTCAGGCAGGTAGGGGGGTTGTAGTGGCAAGTGGACGAGACGGGTTTGGTGTTTGATGGTTGAAGTTTGGATGAAGATACGGTCATGGCGGTTGAGGGTTGGTCAGGTAAGAGGGAAGAGCATGTGGCTTGGATTTGAGATGGGGAAACTGTCGGGTGACAGACGCGGGCTGGCAGGGGCGATGGAGGTGACCCGTGGAAAGAGCCTACATACCTAGGTACTTTTACTGTACGGACCCGAGTACAGTGGGTGTACAGGGGGTGTACTCCGTACAGTGATGTGTACATGGATGTAATTGGCCAGAGTCTTGGGGCGAGCATAAGGCTCAGGGACCAGCCAAGCTGCCTCCCCCGCCTGTTGTCGACCAGTTCGCATTGTAGCCAGACCCACAAGCCCACACAGCCCACACGCAGCATGGCAGCCTGACTCGTCATAAACGTCGGAAAAGAGCAAGCTATGCGTATTGCACAGGACGAGCAATCTTTTTCATTATCATCAAACCTCACTGCTCCCTACCTGGTTAGGAGGTACCTAAGCGGCTGGCAGTACCTGGCAGTACCTGGAAGTACCTGGTAATTTGCGGGCGTTGAGTTTACCTGTTCCTGTGTTGGAGCTCGCCGCCAACTCCGCCATAATCAATATCTATCACCAGACAGACACTTTTCTCTCACCTACAAGCACGCAGTGCTCTGAAATGACAGCGCACGTCACAATTCAAGAGCTTGCAATCAGGTGGCCTTGCGACCGTGCATAATTGATTCATGGGACAATGTCTCGCTCTGCGAAGGGATGCAAAGTCACTACTTTCTTCACTGGGCTGCTTAGGAAGAGAATGGGGAAGCAGCGCTTTCACAAACAGGAGCCGGCATATCGCTATCTATGGGCTAATGCCTCATCAGGTACCTAGGTAGGTAGTTATTGATGCTTTTGCTCGATACGGATGTGTTGTAGCGGAATGGGGCGGTTTAACCGGCTCCGGAAACTTTGGTGCAAAGATTGCAAAGATTGCGTCACCGTACCTCCGTAGACCTGCGGCAAAGGGCTTTTTTGTACCACCTCCATTCCATGGCCGCTTATTGTACTGTACTTCGTTGAAAGACAGCCGTCCATCGTTATAGCGGCGCTGTCTGATCCAATCAGGTTAGGAAACGATCTGTCAAGCAGGGTGGCATTGGCTGAAAGGGCAAAGTGGGAAGCTGCACTTCTATTGCTTCCACGCAGAACAAGGGAAGGAGCATCTTTCTATGGAAAGGTCCATGGATCAGTCATCAGTACCTATTTGACAAGGTGCGAATTCAGATTCGGCTGACTGGATGTCTCACTCTATAGCCGCGACGGCGCACATGTCAGTCAGTCTCAACTGCTCTGAAATAAGAATAAGTGCACCATGTAACGCTTCGAGGCCCATGTACCCGGGAAAATCGCCTTGTTTGGTCCTATATCACATCGAAGCTCAAGTCTGCTCGATGAGACATGATTTGGAATTGGAATGCACTCGAAGGGCTCCCCCTTCGGTTTTTAACCCCTTTACATAAAAAGATGAAGAAATCCTATCGCCAACTGCTACCGATTGGAGACAATCCCTGCAGGTGACCAGCTTGCTCCCTTAACACTGCTTAAGGGAAGATGGCCTAATAACACTCACTACTCCGTACCCAAAGAGTTGACCCCTCCTTTGATCTCCACGTTGAATTGGTTCATCATTATTATCGACCGACCCATTGAGGTTCGCTAAACATCAGTCTGCTAGCAAGTCATGTGCTCAACATCAAAGCCACAGCAAAGACGTGAATCCCAAGCTGCGTGCTCTTAAAGCCCGGCTAGCAAGTCCGAAATACTTTGTGTTTTGTCTGCTCATTGGTGTGTAACAAGTAGTTGATGGGATCGATTGCCTCCATCGCTCGATCGCTTGCTGACCTGCTCCCCTCCCCACCTGCTCCCCAGCCCAGCCTTGTACGGACCGTGGCTGCCAAGGTGGCCTGGACCTCGCCATATGGCGGGCAGATAATTACCAGCTCTGGTCCCCCTTTCCTTCCCCCCACTCTCGTCTCGACATAATAGAGATCACCACAATCGTCCAGAATCGCAACAACGACAAAAAAAAAAAGGGGGCCGACCAAACAAAAACTGGCCAGGGAAGGGATCCTGGCACATACGCATTCTCACGCCTGTCGCCGAATGGATGGAAACGATGCCGCCGCGGCAAGGGCTAGCCTCGAGCCTGCTGCCGACCCCACGCAAACCAATGTCGAGGCTCAGATATCGTCTCGTGAGCAGGTCACCAGCGCCATGTCTGGGCCGGCACCAGCCCTAGCTGAAGCACACGCAAAAGCACAGGCACAAGCACAAGTGTCGCCCTCGGCAGCAACAGCCGCCGCTTTTTCCTCGAATACGCATACCTCCACACCCGTCCCTACTCAGCAGCCTACCTCCCGGGTGCTTCAATTCGTCGCTCCGTCATCATACCTCCGAATCAAGAGATCACACGGCACCAGCATGGCAGCTGCCCCTGAGCAGCAGGTGCCGAAGCAGAAGCCGGCTCCGCTGAGTCCTCTCGATAAGGATCAACGCCAGGGTCTGGTTCGTCTCTGCCTCTTTCTCGACCTGTCGCATGTCTCTGAGTTCTTGGCCTATCTTGTGTCATCTCAAGCTTGCCCTGACGCTATCCAAGTGCTGATGTATGTTGTCTCACCAGAAAGCGATCCGTGACTTCCTCAAAGTTCGCACCAGTTACGACGTCTTGCCTCTTTCTTTTCGTCTTATAGTGTTGGACACCGACCTCCTCATCAAGAAGACACTCAATATCTTAATACAAAATTGTGAGTCTTTAATTGCACCACTTGTTCAGCTAAACCGTGTGATTCGGTGCGACTTAAACTAGCCTGACCGAACCTCGGTTGGCTAATCATTTGTGAAACAGCAATCGTCTCGGCACCGCTTTGGGATTCACAGAGAGGCCGGTTCGCTGGTATATTGACAGCGACGGATTACATCAACGTGATACAATACTATTACCAGTTCCCCGACGAAATCAGTAAGCTCGACCAGTTTCGATTGAGTAGCTTACGAGGTATATACATTGTCTCATTGTCACGTCGCTTTACGATTTGCCCTGGCACTTTTCCAGTACTCATGAGGACAACAGATATCGAAAAAGCAATCGGATCTATCCCAATTGAAACAGTGTCGGTTCATCCATCGAGACCACTGTACGAAGCTTGTCGCCGTATGCTTAAGACCCGTGCACGACGAATTCCACTGGTCGATGTTGACGATGAGACGGGCAGAGAGACAGTTGTTTCCGTCATTACGCAATACCGCATTCTCAAATTCATCGCGGTTAACAACGAACACAATACCGTCTTGTTGAAGAAGACTGTTAGAGAAATCGGCTTGGGTACCTACTCAAACCTTGTCACTATACACATGGACAATACAGTTCTGGATGCGGTACACATGATGGTGGCCAGAAATATCAGTTGCGTTCCTATTGTGGACGCGGAGAACAGGGTACTGAACGCTTTCGAAGCAGTCGATGTCATCCCGTGCATTCGAGGTGGTGCATACGAGGAGCTTGACGGTACTGTAGGCGAAGCGCTATGTAGGCGACCTGACGACAGTCCTGGCATATACACCTGCAGTGAGGGTGATCGTCTCGATTCGCTGTTCGATACTATCCGCAAGAGCAGAGTACACAGGCTAGTTGTTATCGATGACGATAACAAGTTAAAGGGCATCATCTCCCTTTCAGATATCCTCAAATATGTGCTGCTTCATGGAGAAGAGGACTCACAACATAGATAGTCATATCCCTCGATTTGATGATATTTAATGATGCAATGGGACAACGGGTCTACGACTGGGCTGTAGCAGCTATGGATAGCGGGAGAAGCAGATGTGTTTCGGAGGTGTCTGTTTTTTGTATCTTCTTTTGGGCGTCCCGGGCCGGAAATCCCGGATAGCGACAGAACATGAGTCCTTGTATGAGAACAAAAATCCGCCGTCTATTTCTTCGTTGACTTGCGCATCGAGGTCGAATCATGCGCAAGCTTAGTTGATGAAGGGCTTATCGCTACTTGATTCTAGGTCTGGTAGGTGTACATGAAGATGTCGCCCTTTCTGTCAGGGCGTGGAAAACAGGCCACTTACTAACCACGGTGGGGTGTTGATTTTGTATATGATGGGATCACTCGACCGTGGCCCTGATCTTCAAGTGATTTCAAGTGATGATATGAGCTGGTGATGTTACAGAAAACCTGTCCATAAGAATGTGGCTCAGACTGTTCCATCGGCCTTGCTGTGAATGTTAAGGCATGACGGGTGTCTGCTCTGGCCCGACACGCAGGGCAGGCGCAGATGTCTTCCAGCTGTCGACACCTGCGACTTACTGAAACGGCTGGCATGGATTCACAGGCATCATGAAAACATCCAGATACTAACTAATTCACCATTTGAACACAAATTTGGTCGGACGCTCGGGCGCACCCAAGTCTTCATGGCGCAACCCTTGGGATTGGGAACCTCACGATCTTCACAACATCTCCGGACTTCTTATGCTTATCCCATAAATCGACTACCGGCCTCAGCTAGCTCAGCCTCTCTCCTGTTGCCCCATAGTGCCAGCTTCCAGAGCGTTAGTCATGGAAGCAGAGCGCGAAGTAGTGGAACATGGACCACAAGCAGCGGCGAACTGGGTCTGCTATCCAATGCAGACGAGGTGGAAGACAGAGACGTGTTTGTTCAAGAGTACAATCGTCTTGCCAAGAAAGTGAGTGCTTCCATACGAACATTGTGCCATAATGCTGCACCTGAGAAACCTGAGACTGGGGTTGAACTTTCTCTGACAACCGAGTCGATACAGCATGGCGTAAGACAACTTGCGGCCGACGACTTTGAACCACATCAACGTGTAAGCGATGGAGGCCCGAGGTGCTCCCCAAATGGTCGCTGACTGGAGTCCAGGCAGAGGTCATCAGATATCCAGAGAAACGAGGATGGATCTCAAGATTGCTTCGATCTAACCCGAGCCGATGCTCGCACTCCTCTCCAATGCCGCCGCCGCCGCCACCTCGACTGCGACACAAACGCAGTGTCTCTGAGTTCGCCCACATAATACACTGCAAAAGAGAGGCACCCAAGATCATTGAAATTCATGACTTGGTACGGTTAGGAGGCAAAAGCATATTTTATCTCCCTCAAGAATATTCTCCGTGTTCCTTAATTTTACCTACTTGTATAAGAGCAACTGCTCAATATCTGGCCCAGAATGTGGCCACTCGGGGGCTTTTTCGTATCCCAGGATCAGCCAAAGTCATTAATGCCCTCTTCGATTATTACTGCTATATGGATGACAGCAACGCTAAAATTGCCAGCACCGTTCGATGCGCCACGTTACCTGTTCACATACAATTCTCAACTCATGATGTTGCATCTACATTCAAGCGACTTCTCTCAGTTTTACCTGGTGGAATTCTGGGCTCGTTAACTCTCTTTGACGCACTCATCGCTATACACTCGCAGTTGAATGGCGAGCCCGAGTATCCACGAACCAAGCAAACTAAAGTCCGGGCTCGACTAATTGCCCTAGCTATAGGCACCGTCAGATCACAGCACCGGCGAGAGTTAATATGTGCCGTCTTCGGTCTTTTAAGTCTGATTGGAAGGGCCGCCGAAATTGCCCCTCGGGAAGACGAAGATAGTAGACCTCTTCCCACCGCTGACCTGATGGGGTACAGCGCACTCGGCATAGTGTTCGGACCACTATTGGTTGGTGACTTGCTTGAACAGTACACCATGAAGCTTGCGGCGCCCAACTCCGGCATGCTAATATTTCCCTTGAGTCCGCCCAAATTTCGGAAGGATAGACGAAGGACTGCACAAAAGGACACAAGATCAGCTGGGCCGCCTACTGTTGACAAGATATTAGTGGCGAATGATATAACACAGATGCTTATCTCCAACTGGAGGGATGTGGTTCGCCAAATGAGGTCCCTCGGGACACATTGTCGGAAAGACTCCTCGACTATTGATTTGTCAGGCAAGCATGAGGCGTTGCAACCGACACAGCACTTCAACATCAAAGCGCCAAAGGAGATTGATGAGGGAAACAGTGGTAAGTTGGGTCTCAACGAATCTGAAAAATGCAACGCGCCAGAAACACCAACACATGGTCCAAGACCGCGACGACTAAAAGTCCACAAAAGACCAACTTCTCAACGATTACTTCCGAAGACAAGCCTCGCTACTCTGAGTCCTACCAAAGAGGAGAGCCTAGGAGATGATGAATCCAGCGACTGTTATAGATATCGCGAGAGTGTCATTGATAGACTGCAGAAGCTGCATAGAATCTGTGACAATGGTTCTCCAAAGAACCAAGATGACGCGAACTTTCGGTCTGACGTCGGCCGACAAAACGTCAAGAGTACAGATGAAGATATCAGAGCAGATCGAGCCGTCAGCTTCTCTGAAGTGGAACCTGGCATAAAAACAGCGACAAAAAAAGCCTCACAGGTTTACGTAGAAAACGTCCCTCTCAGGGAGTCATCAAGGCATGCCTCGTCTTACGATGGATCACAGGGCTCATTTAGTCAAAAAAACCAAGATGGCCCTGGCTGCGCCGAGAACATTATCAAGTCTACACGCAGTCCGGAGTTGGTGAAGGGGCCTGTACTGACAGGCACTCAAACCCAAAAGTGCAACGCGGAAACGGGTCTCAGCAGCTGCGCTGATGCCACTGTATTGGATGGACCCTCACGGAGGGCTGATGCATGCTTATCAGCGTCTCTAGATACACAGCCAGGTCCTCACGCTGGTATCAGGCTTGTGGAGGCCAGTCCAACACCGGAGAGTGGCAAGCAGGGTGTCAAATCAGAAGCCCATGAAAGGGCTTCCGAGCGTGATGCATATTGCCGGCCATATACCTCTCAAGACCAGGGTATTCAATGTCAGCTAGTAGTTGAAGAGGGGCGACGATGCTCAATCGATACCACGCCAGACCGATTCTATCCATTTTCAATCCGGCCTTCAGTAACTCGATCGGTCACACCAGGTAAGAATATTTGTAGGGAACGAAAGCCTGTGAAGAGTCAGAAACAGTCGATTTTGTTACATAGACCACGGCTCTCCAGATCGCACGAAAATTTGAGAAGCCAGACATATATTACGCTGCAATCGCCGACGGAGTCAGCAGAGTCGAAGGAATTAAGCAAGAGAGGATCCGTCAAGGCTATGGCAGCCTTATTCGAACTTCAATCAGGGTGGCGGAATTTAGAGGCAGGCACTGAGTTCAAGGCGCGTTCTCGCAGACGTCACTCGAAGTCTGATTCCGCTTGGACACAAAGCATTCTAGACTCAGAGCAGGATGATCTGGTAGGAAGGGCTTCCAGGCTTCCAGCGACTGGGCCCTCCCAATTGCAACTATCAGACCTAGGAACCAGAGGGCATGAGTCGAAGAGCAACTTGACCAAGAAGGATGAGATTTCCTCCTCGGATCGAGAAAAATTCAAGCCAGCGAGCAAAGCCGAACATGAATGGCTGGATGGTAAGGAGCTAAAGACAGTGCCGAGCCTGGGGACGATGGTTCCATGCTCCCAACAGCCACCGATTGCGCAGCATTTGAATCTAGTGCGTCCACCATCATTACCATCCTCGTTTTTGGAGGCCAAGTCCAACTCGATGTCAGAGATGGTAACAGCTTCGCAAATCTCTCGGGCGGGAAGTGCAACTGTGCTCTATTCACAGATACGTAAACTTCAACGTCAACTTAACGTAAAGACAGAAGAGGCATCACAACTTCGCAGGCAACTGGAGGCACAGCTAGATTCCGATGTCGGAACTCTGAGTGAACAACTAAGACATGCGAAACGAGATGTGGCGTCCTGGAAAGAAAGGGCTGAGACAGCGGAACGACGTGTCAAGGTTTTCGAGAAGTTCACGGAAAAGCTAAAGGAGATTCGCGATGCAATTACAGACACCAAACCTCACGAGCCCGATAACGGAGAAAGATCTAATGAGAGAAAACGTGAGCCTGAAGCTCGTGTAGCTGAAGATGTCTCCAAGGCTATCGAAGCTTTGAAGCCTGTTCAGGAACCACGATGGAGACCGACACCAGCACAGAATCGGCCCCACGAGCTAGCAAAGACACAAGATGGCACATACTCACAGGCATCTGGTAGTATTTCAGGAGATTATTTCGACTACGACAGCCCATGCTCCTGTCACACGCTGTGCATAGAGAAGTCTGGGCAGATCTGGGCTGTGGCAGAGGAGCTATTGCGAATGGAAGATGGAAGGAAAGCGCGAGAGGAATAACACAATTGTTGTCGCCAGTTTGATAGACGCGTGTGCATAGATATAAGCAAGGCTTGTGATAAGTTCAGATTTTGCTTGGCATGTTTACTCAAGATGCGTGCTGCGGCGCAGGCTCGTCGCTCCAAGCATGAAGCCTTGCCAACTGCTGCTGCATCAGTACATACAGTTTAATGCATGAAATAGAGTCTGGAGAATAATCATGATGGGAAAAAAAGAAGTTGTTGGAGACTGTACTATTTGTCTTGTATCCACGTGCCATGCAGCAAGCCCCTCACAATTCCATTAACAACGCCACGCAGCCTGGGCGTGATTGCTGAAAAAATTCTGTCATGTCGCATGAGGTTTTGTGGCAAGGGGGCGTGTATTTCATACGGTGGGGGGTGTGAAGCTAGCCATGTCTAGAGCGACACCTAACTTACTATCATCATGTCGCATCGACGACATCAAAAGCACTAACTACTATTTCTAGACCTCGACATTTATACTTAGTGCCGCGTTTAATCCGGGAACAAGTGCACGGGCGAATCTTCTAGTCCAGAGCGTGTCATTGAGCGGATAGTCGGCGGGACTGAATAGCTCTTGACGCCAATAGTTGCATGGCAGGATAAAGCTACTGTCAGTAAGTTTGACCGCATGTACGGCTATCAAAGCTTATGACGTCGGTCGCTGGCTTTGCTCTTCAGGAAAAGATGGCCTATTGGTATTTTTTATTTTTTTTAAAAAGGGGGTAGGGCCTCCCAGGTCATGGATACCAAATTTTTTTTTTTTTTTTTTTTTTTTTTTTCAACCAGATCAACGTCGCAAAGTGATCACATCTTACAAGATATTGATATCTTTCAGGGAAAAAACAAAGGTCGAAGAGATAGTAAGGCTCATGGGATAGCAGGATGCGCCTATACACCTCCATCTATGCCGTCACAGGGCTCATGACCCTTGTGTTGGCTGACCAAGCTCACAACCGCACCATATCGGCCGACTTTGCAGAACGATATGGGTGTGGCATCCGGTGCCAGCAGGTTCTGAACATAACGAACAGGGCGGATAACGAGATCTTTGCAGAGCCCCTCGACGACGACTTCTACATGACGGCGCCGGAGTTCAGACCGCACAAGCACAAGCCGGGAGCGCTGCTCAAAACACAAGCTGTGCTCACGAAATACCTGGGCGTTCCGGAGGGGACAGCGATTCACAGGATCCAGTATGTCTCCCTAGACGAGCACAACAGTTCTGTTCCGGCGACAGCATTCATCGCCATACCGAAGGCGCCCACGTCGTCAGATGAAAAGCTAAAGAGGTCGAAGAGTCTGTATCGGCTGGCGGCGTACGCGCACGGCACATCCGGGCTCTTCCCGCGCTGTGCGCCTTCAAGCAGTCTCGGCTTGTTCGACTATCTTACCTGGCAGACGGCCGTGGATGAGGGGTATGCCGTCGTCGGGACAGACTACGCTGGGTTGGGCAACAACTTCACCGAGCACAAGTACATGAACTTGCCGCTGCACGCGAACGACGTATACTACGCCGTGGTGGCGGCGAAGGCACTGTTCCCCGGCATGTTCACGGAGGAATGGATGTCCTTCGGGCACTCACAGGGCGGAGGAGCCGTGTGGAAGCTGGCGGAGAGCCATCTCGTCAGGGGAGATAGCAACTACCTCGGGACGGTTGCCTTTGCGCCGGCGACGAAATTTGTAACGATGATGATGGTAAACAACAAGGTCATGAAGTCCTCGCCGTACCTGCCCTTCTTGTCGATTGCAGCCGAGCGCAGCATGCCCAACTTCGAGCCGCAGTTCCTGACCATGGAGATGAAGCGGAGGGTTCAAATGGCCAAGGACGGGGAGTTCTGCGCCAACGCCATGCTCGGACTGACGGAAGGCTTGCGTCGCGTCAGCCTCGTCATGAGGGACATCCTCCGGGCGGACAGGTTGAAGATGCTCGAGTGGGAGTCGGTCGTCGGAGCGGCGCAGCAGGGCAGCAAGCTGCAAGGGCCGATGATGGTCCTACAGGGCCTCCGCGACAGGTCCATGCGGCCGGGGCCGACGACGCGGGCGGTGAGCAGCTCGTGCCGCGACGGGAATGACGTGCATCTGCGGCTATACCCGAGGCTCGACCACCGGTCCGTCGTGGAGGCTACGGCTTCGGAGTGGCTGGGCTTTATGGACGAGCTTTTTGAGAAGAAGGACCAGAAGGACAAGAAGTGGCGAGAGGGGTGCACCAGGGGGGGGAGCAAGGTCTACCGTCCTGAACTGGTCAGGTATCTGGGGGGAAGTAGGGAGATGCACCAAGAGTTGGACCGCATCATCGACTAGGCGTGGGGGGTCGGGTTCTGATTCGAGATGGGAATGGTTTCGAGATGATGTTGATTGCCAAGCCAGGGTTGGAGGGAGAGTGAGCTGATGAGCGATGAGGTTGTTGTCCAGCGCAGCAGGCTAGACTGGACGGAGCAGAAGTGGAAGGCTGGCAAGTCCTGCCTGGGATCTGGAACGACCTGCCATGGCCTGGACTGGCTTTGTCCGCCTCGTACGTGGTCATGCTTCCTCAATGCAAGCAATCCACCTGCTTGACAAACATGGTGTCTCGGGGCCTTGCGGCATGTGCGACCCTTGTGCATGGATCTGCATCACCACTGTCCAACACGTTGTGTTATATGAAAATGAGGCCCTTGACCCCGTCGTTAAGAATAAATAGGGGTTGGTGTTCGTCCATGTCCATTAATAGAGCATCTCTTCCTCCTCCCCTTTCGTTACCATTCAGATAGTCCTGGCGCCGCAATGAAAGGTGTCGCTATCGTCTCATCTGTTCTGGGTTCGGCCGCTGTTGTGGCTGCCCAGGCTCCCGTGTCGTACGACGGACACAAGGTCTTCCGCGTCCCCGTTCTCGACGATGGATCGCATGTTCAAAGCCTCGTCGACCAGCTGAACCTTGACGTCTGGCAGCCACCGAGCAAGAAGGGTGCATTTGCCGACATCCAAGTCGCCCCTGAGCACTTGGGCGCTTTTGAGAAGGCTATCGAGGGCCATACGTTCGAAATCATGCACGAGAACTTGGCCGATTCTATTTCAAAAGAAGCAGTTGTCCATGTATACGCACGTAAGCATTGCCTATAGCGAGCGCATGATGAAGTGTACTGTGGTGTTGTCGTCCCGGCTAACGTATCGATGCGTGCGATACAGAAGGTTCCGCCAACTCAACATGGTTCGACTCCTACCACCCCTACGCTGACCACTTGACGTGGATGCGAGACATTGCCTGCAAGTATTCCAGCAATGTCGAGGTCATCACTTCAGGAAAATCCGGAGCCGGTAGCCCCATTACGGGCCTGCACATCTTTGGCAATGGTGGTTCTGGTAAAAAACCGGCAGTTGTTTTCCACGGCACCGTTCACGCTCGTGAATGGATCGTCGCTATGGTATGCTCGATACTTCCAACCCCCCTCATGCACGTTGGCCCTTGTCTGCAAGCGGCGCGGCCGACTGACGCTTCTATGTAGACCGTAGAGTACATGGCCAATGAGCTCATTACCAAGTACAGCACCGACAGTGCCATCAAGGCTGTCGTCGACAAGTACGACTTCTACTTGCTGCCCATTGTCAACGTCGACGGTCAGTATTGCCGACTTGATTTTCTGAATCGTGCTCTTTTGGATCAGGGGTAACGGCCGCTAACAAGCATCCAAACAGGCTTCAAATACAGTCAGACTTCTGACCGCATGTGGCGCAAGAGCCGTGGCATCAACCAAGGATCCAACTGCGTAGGTACTGATATCAACCGCAATTGGCCCTACCAATGGAGCGCCGACGGCTCTTCTACCAATCCTTGCTCCGAGACTTATCGTGGACCATCTGCTGGAAGTTCGACTGAGCTCAAGTCCCTTTCCGCTTTCCTCCAGAAAGTCAAGAACCAGCAAGGTGTGAAGCTGTACATTGATTGGCACTCCTACTCTCAGCTGTTTATGACCCGTAAGTGGCGAGTTCCGGACACAACCAGAAGGCAACAAAACTTGCTGACCGATAAGCAGCGTACGGTTATTCCTGCAGCGCTCAACCACCAAATGATGATGCACTCCAGTCACTCGCTCGAGGTGCGGTCAGCGCCATCCAAAATGTTCACGGCACCAATTTCGTGTACGGTCCAATTTGCAGCACCATCTACCAGACTGCCGGTAGCTCCATCGATTGGGTAAACGATATTCTGAAGGGAGACAACGTGTTCACCGTCGAGTTGCGCGATAATGGTCAATATGGCTTTGTTCTGCCACCGGACCAGATCATTCCTTCCGGTGAGGAAAGCTTTGCTGGTGCCATGTATCTCTTCCAGAACATGAAATGACACGGGGGGTGATGCGGTTGTTGCTGTTATGGCGGCAACTTTGCGGTGTGAATCAGGGTAGCGAGACGCTGAGAAGACTTGAAGGATGTCGTACATCAAGTCATTGGCCACACTACACACAAGGGCTCAATCGGAGCAACGACTGAAGGCGAATCGCTGTCAGTAAATGGTCAGAAGTGTCATTGGAGAGAGACGATTAAAGGACAATCTCAGTCAAAGATTCGCATTGAAATGTGAGGAAAATTGTCATGACCGACAGTATGGCCATTGGAAAAGACAACTGAGCAAGTTATTCCAATATGACATGATTCAACTATGCAGTCATCCGTAACCCCTCCGTGCCACCCTTCCAAAACGCCACCGTGAAAGCGCAGTATAGGCATCGCACCAGGAATCAGTGTCGACCCATTAGCCTTATTTAACTGTCGGACACGAAGATATCCTTGTGTCTATGCGTAACCTCCACGACGGCGCTGCAAAGTTTGTAGTCTGGTCCCCGCGTCAGAGGGATATGCCCAGTTAATAGGTTCAGATGGCCTTAAAAATAGTTGCACCTACCGACATCCGGGCCAATGTCTTTTGAGCTAAGAACTTTGATTGAGAGATCGGGGCTAACTTTGCCAATAATCTGAACTGCATTCCCATTCGTCAAGTGAGCGTCCTGGAGCATGTTAGCTGTGCCGTAGCGAGATTGCGACAACGACCACGCCGATCAGACAGTTTGCAGCTTTTTTGATCGGCACAAGGGTTATTTACCCGGTTCAGAACTAGTGTTATAATCCCATCCGCATCAATGGTAGCCTGCTCGCCTCTGAGCTGAGTCACTTTACCGACGACAGTTACGTGTCGGCCCTGGAAGTTCTCAAGGTACTGAGCCGTGATGCGAGGTGCTGAAAGCTGTTCAGACATTTTTTTTTTTTTTTTTCTTCTCGTGAAGAGCCTGAAAGACCTGTCTTCAAATAGTGACCTGAGATGGGGACACCCGTTGCAAATCTGGCCAAAGGAAATGCGCCTTTTTCGCAAATAATTGACGGTTGCAGGCGACGTGGTGGTTCCGGGAACGCGTCATCTGACGCGAGGGGCAATCGCGCTCGCACGTGACTGGCCATTTAAATTGGCCCAAGCACTTACGTATTATTGCTACCGTCTTATCTGCTGCTCTTATTGTTTCAGCTAATTCATAACCTAGCTGTTGTCTTGTGCTTATGACACTCCAAGGGATAACCCTGTACTCCGTATTGGTTTTACAAAAAAAATTACTTACAATGACAGTGCGTGGAGTCAACACGTTACGTAAAGTTACCACGTAAAGTTCGTGGGTAACTCGGCCATAAGTGTTGATCAGAATGTGATATGCTACGATAAATCAAGTGACTTTAAATAATTCTACGATCGCACATGTAATTGGCGCAAATACTGCAGATAATGTCAGAACATGATATCTCGCATCCACGTCAAGTGGTCAGCGTAATTGACTGCATAACGATGACATGCTGGGTGGTAGGCAACATCAACAAGAATCAAGCCACCCCAGGGTAGGTACATATATATTGGTACTTGTAAGAATTTTATACGTAGGCATGCAAGCAGTATCGGAAACATTCAAAGCAGATTTCGTAGTTGGGAAAGGAATAGCCCGAGCAAGCTACTGCAAATGGAACTAGTCGCATTGAAGGAAACTCCAGGGAATACTCCGTACTGTGCGCCACGCACCCTTTTTCCAGTCCTTACGGAGCGCACTCCCGTACCGTAAGTTACTGGGGAAGACCTTGCTTGACTTGCCCGTGCAACCGTGTCAAGGCGTCTGCGAGTCGTGCTGCTGGGAATTGCGATCCAAGTTCTAACATGGAGCCGGTCGCTTGGAGGGACCGACTCCCCCCTCGTGAGATCCGAACGAAAGGCGCAACACACCTTTTCTCCCACAGCTCCATGGATTTTTGAGGCGTCCTCAGATGACAGTTGATAATTCTACATGTGCGCATACTGTGGCACATGCATACGGGGCAACTGGGCCACTTTTTGTTCTTCATTCTTGTTCTTGTTTGCAAGCCGAGAACGTCGAACGGTTCCGCGCTGGAGCCTTGGGACTTTTCTGACCCGGAGCAAAAGGTCCTGACGGCAGTAGCGTTTTGCTCCGCCATGAATTGCCATCCATCAACCAGGGCGGGTTGCGGCCGCGTAGAGCTATTACTATTACACTCGAGTGGCTGCTGGGTAGCAGAGCTACTAAGCAAGCATCAATGAATGATATGTCTTTGGGTGCTTGGGTGACAGAGGTACCTGGATTTCCAAAGTCAGCTTCCGGCTATCCATCCTCCCAATCCATGGATGGCTCGACGGGCAACACAACATGGGCTGGTGGCAACGCACTTGCGATGGGGAAGAATGGAAGCACGGAGACGGTTCCAAGCCAATAACTCTATGGACACCGTGACGACACGAATGGGCGTCTGCTCGTTACAAGACTGACAGGGAACGTACACACCGTACATACATTGTGCGTACAGTAAGTACAGTGCAGCTCGAGGGGGGGTTGGTTGGTTGGCTTGGCTGGACACATCCGATGGATGGATTGATTGATTGATTGATTGATTGATTGAGTGAGTGAGTCTGAGTCGTCTGAGTCTGGTGGAGGGAGGGCATCTCATCTCCCCAGGCCCGTGATGCAAAGTCGCACAGTGTTTCGAAATTCATCATATTCGGACAGCCACTAAAAATGACAGCGCTCCCACTCACTCCCACTTGCTCACACTTGCTCACCTGGCCCCCGTTCCTTCCCCGTGCTTCCTAACTCTGCGTCCTCGCAAGCGGCCATGAACACGTATGGTGTGCTGATGGTTTTCCTCATCACGCCTGGCGCTCCCGAGTACCCGGATACCTGTCAAGGAATCATTGCTATACGCACATCCAAGATCCAAGGCATCCCTTTGAACCAACCGCTTGCCCGTTAGCACAGGAGCGAACACCGAGTCGCGACTTCCCATGCTTCCTTAAATATATCTGATCGTCCATTTGGGCCGCTTATGATTTCTCGACTGATGGTTTGTTTGTTGTCCCCCCCCCCCCCAAAGATGGATGATTTGTTTTCTTGTTCATCACTGACTATTCGCAAATAGTGCCCGAATGATTTAGGTTTTCTATAAAAACTCCTCGAGCAGACACGCAGGTCTATATTACTATGTTGACTGCCAATCTTCAAGTCGGCCAGATTTCCGGTTCAAAACATGATACCGGCGATACCTTGCTCATGAACTCAGTTCGCAACTCCCTTCTAAGCTCTCCTGGCCGATGCTTACTTGCCCATGATACCGTAAAATCACTGTATCTGGAATCTCCGACAGGATCTCATGGCCCGGTTGTCGATAGCGACACAGACTTGTATCCCCTAAACTCTGCTTTTCCGTCGATGCCCAACTTTGATTCATCAGCAGACATGTTGAGCACCAGCACATCACAGCCGGACAGCAAGACGCCAGCGTCAACGCTCTCGTCCGGCAGCCAGTCGAAATCCCTTGAAGAGCCTCCCGTAAAGCAAGAACAGCCAAAACGAAGATTAGGCAAACAAAAACAACCCGCAGAAAGCGAAAAGACGACAGGGCCGACCAAAACACGCCGACAACCAAAACGCGAGTCAAGGAGGACTACCAGGAGCGAGGAGACTAAGAAACCCACTCGCCGCGAGAGATCGCTGGAACGAAATAGAGTTGCTGCGTCAAAATGTCGGAAACGCAAAAAGGCATGGACCGAGAAGCTCGAAGAGAAGAAATCAGGACTGGAAGCGATGCACAACGCGCTCCAATCTCAGTATTTGAGTCTTTTGCAGGAGTCTTCTCACCTGAAAAATCATCTCATAACCCATGCAGGGTGCCACGATCCCAACATCGACGTATGGATTAGCAACGAAGCATCCAAATATGTGAGAAGGCTGAGTGGTGAGAACCTCCAAAGACCGAGCAGTATGCAGTCTTTGCTGAGTCTTGGTCCGTTTATTTCATTCTTTCTCAGGAGTAGATTCGATGTTTTACTCTTTCTCAAACTAGCATCGATACTAATATTTTACGCTTAGAAAACCAGTCGGCATGGCAGTCCTCTGCAAACAGTCAGTATACTGGCATATCTGAAAGCTCGCCTACCTTGAACGAGGACGACTCGAACGGAGAAGAAGATGCTGTGGAGGGTAGGTTCGACAACGACGACTTCGGTCATGACATGTTTTAACAGGATGGAAAAGGGCGGACAAATTGAAGTCTTTGGCAGCCGGGCGCTTAAGGGACGGACATTATGGGAACCAATGCTAGAGGCGCTCACGGTATGAGGCGTTTTGATGACGAAACGGAAGTCAACGTGCTGTTATGTATTCATTTTCACATTAAGGGATCAACTCATGGACCAGTTTCACAAGTCCTATCCTATTCCTTATTACGTCCTCTGAAATCGGTGTCGATGCGATTATTCACCACAAATTGGCCGCGTGTCCTCTAGTGGCAAATGATGAGTTGAGATAAAGCATCCGTCTCAACCTTTTCCAAGATGCACATGCAGCGCCAAGTTCGGAACCTTGTAATCTCGAGAGGCACGGACATGTCGGCTTATGGATGATGGTGTTGTCCATTTTCCCGGTCAAAATGGTGGAACAGGCTGCGTCATGTACATACATGGCCGTGCCTTGAACAAAATGGCTATATAAAGGATTTTTCTTTATTGGAATTATATGAATTGGTGCAATTCGACTCTACCTTTGCACTTCAACTCCAAGTAAGTACATTCTTGGAACGTGTACAGGGGATATTGATAGGCAATGGCTGTGTTCTGCTGCAAGGCGCCTGATGAGTCTAGATATCGCTGCAATACGGCGCCATTCATCATAAAGCACTACCAGGGCGGACATGCCAAGGTCTAAGTCAAATCCACAGCACGTTGAGCTGTTCGGGGTGAACCAAACCATTTCGTTCGATCTAAGCAGGACAGCACTAGGCATAAGCATTGTTCGCAACCAAACCCCTACAGACATAATTTTGAATTCCGAACCTCAAGAGACTGCACAATCGCATTGTGGTTTATATGCTGTTTAGTCGTTCTTTTTGATTATCGGATGGCACTGGACTCAATCATCTATCTACAGTGGACATAGCAAGGCAGGCTTGCATGGTGCGCTGCCTGCAGAATTGAGTCAGGCCCCATCAGTTGGATCTTACCAAGCACTGATTGTATGTGCTTTGACGGCGAAGTTGGTGCTTTGCAGAATCCGATACTGTGCGCAGAGCAGCTACCATGGATCGATATCACGGATGGGGCCGAGAGACAGCTAATGACGCTCGTCATGAAGGGGCTTGCTTGTTGGAACTGCCGCTGCTTTTCGAGCCTTCGCAGCAAGCAACCATTGGCTATCTAGCATTCATCCGTAGGCAACCTGTGACGCTGCTCCTCCGCCACGAGCATACGAGCAACAGACGACGGACCAGACAATGACCATCCCGGGGTCCTACAGCTCATCATTCGAGGCGGCGCGTAGAAATGACGTTGCAGAGTTGCAGAGGCTTGCAGCGCGGAATATAATATATTGGAAAACAGGTGAGCACGGCCAAGTGCCCGCAAAGCTGCAGGCATCAGAGATTATCATATAAGTCATTGTCAATCATTGGGGGGGGGGGACTTGCCAAGACGGCAGCGAGGCATGGCATGGCTTCACCCCCCTTGAACGCTGCATGTAACCACGGCCAAAATGGAGGCGCTCCTACGCTCTCTCTTGGAGTACGCGAAGGGGGCAAGAGCAGGCCACGGGCCTCATTATATCGATTATCTGTTCATCTCTGCATTAGGACAGAAACTGTTATTCGAACAACGGATAGATTACACTCTGTTATGCGAAGAGCTGTGAATAGCTTCGCAAATCGACTTGCCTTGCTCCCTTGATGCCGGTTCAGAGGGACGGAAGCTGGCTGACATCCATAAGTCGCCTGATTTGCGACAGACGTCATTGCATCGCGGCGCAAAGTTTCGTCAACTCAGTCCGGTTAAAATCCTTCTCGACCACGGGTGTGTCTAACGGGGGAATGTTTCTTCATCCGCTGCACCACGCTCCCTCGGTGCAGCAACGCCGTAATGAAAAGAAGACTGAGTGAGGTCTGCATATAAATATCCTGAACCACGCGGGGGTCAGTCAATTGAATGCGAACGCTCAACACCGACATCGTCAACCGCCCCGGGGGTCGGATGAAATTTGACCACCAAGGGCTTGGCTTAATTAGCCAAAGAGGCGGATAAGGCAAATTCCAGTGAATGGAACTTTCTTGTTTGCATGCAGCACGAGCGGACAGGACAGGGGCCAACACGGTGCCGCTGATGGGCATGCGTCAGTGGCCAGCTGCAGGAAACAGCCCTCCTTCCAAACCATGGTGCAGACTGCGAATGCCGTGACGCGTGGAGAGTCCTGAGTGATACCTCTGCAACGGCGGCCATGCCGATTCTGCGAGGGTTGCCTTTTTTTCCGCCATGGGGGAGCGGATCCGAACACGTCACAGAGTGAGTTCAACGATGGGACGCTCTCTTGATGTATGTACTCCCGCGGCATGCAGCCATCATCCCAAGCAGTCCAAGCACTTTTGTCGGGAAATGAATCCTAATGTCCGAGAAAAGAACGGTTGGTCGCTGTTGCATTCAGCCGTGAGGGCAGAAGGGTGTTGAACGGGTAATAAAGTCACTTGCTCCAGGTTCGGAGAGACGAAGGGGGGGGGAGAGGGGGTGCCATTGATGATGAGGAGATGCTCTGCATATTGCAGATCTTTTGATTGCGAAGATGCTGCTGGGAGGGGGGCCCGAATGAAAGTGAGGTTGGGCAGTTGCTTCTGGCAGCCCTTGTCGAATTGAGGTGGGGATATTAGCCAGGGTTAGGGTTTGGTTGATCCAAGGTCGGCATACATGCTCGTAGGTACGTACCTGGTACGTACCTAGCCTTGTGTGCAGGGGTTCAATCGACGGCCCCGGCGGGATCCTTGCTCTCCTCCTGCAATCTGCATTCGACAGTCGACACGCGGACATGTTACGAGTATTGTACCCGCGACGCTGTGAATACACGTCCGGTACGTAGCTAGGTGTGCAGAGATGCTTGCACTGGCCGGGGAAATTTGAGGCAGCGGCACGGCAATTTGACCAGCTGCGTTTACTCCCTACAAAGGACCATATTGTCTGTCGGCCAACATACGAAAATATGACACACAGTTACGATTCGCATGGTTTCGAGTGGTACGAAGTCGAGCGTTACTGCTACGGCGGATCATGACGATGTAAATTGGCAGGCCCTCACAAAGCGTTTGTCTCCTGGGCATTTGGACCGATAGCGCTTGGATAACTTGAAATGCCACTTTCATGCGTGCTTCACTCCAAGGTTCGCATACGGGAGGCACTGATCATGCTGTTGACATGTTTCACTATGAGCTGTATCTTGCAAGTGACAAGACTGGTATCTTCATTCCTAGTGAGTATTCCCTTCAACGCCAAACTCTTTCACAAGACACTAACTGCGAGGGCCACCATCCTTCATAAGCACCAAACGTTGCTTAAAATACAATTCGAGGATTCCTATCAAATCCCCATCAAATCCATCACCAAGCTGTGGAAGCGAGTTCAATGATATCAAGACAGGCCGGTAACAATTTCATCTAGCTGCAGTGACAAACTAACACGAGTCGTATTTGACAATGACATTCCAGTTGTCCGTGGTAAACATCTTGACATAGCTGTTAGTGAAAAAAAAAAAAAAAAAAAAAAAAAAAATCTTGCCGCTTGAGCTTTGTGAACGGCACTCACCTGGCCTTTAGTCTTGTACATGCCACCGGGTTCCTGTTGTCATCCCTAGTCAGCCTTCTTTTTTCCCAGCAAGTTGTTGCCAAATGGTATCGACTTACCACCAACCAGCACGTATCAGTCAGATCCTGAGCTGCCTCCCCGACGGTTTTGCAGGGAAGTATTATCTGATCGCTGTCATCGTTGCACAGCCAAATCGAGGTGTCTCTGTCGCAACTGACTCTAGAGCAGCCGCCGGGACCGGGGGGAGCGATGCATGCCATGTTTCCGCCGAAATTCTCCTTCAGGTCTATTGCGGCAAAGTATTTGTTAGCCAGAATAGTCCCCAGTCAGTCCATCGACTTCCAGTAGGAATGTGTTCACGTACAATTGATTCCGCTTTGGGCCTTAGTCTTCTCCACCCACTCTCCGTAGTCACAGTCGGCGTCTTGCTTTCGAGTCTATCGCAGAGTTGTGTTAGCAGGTTCGCATGTACAAATGTAGGACAAGGTAATCGGTGGCATGGCAGTACCCATCTCCTTTCAATGTTATCATCCAGCTCGACGCCTGTGTTGTTGGCAGCTAGGTGTGTGAAAAAGTCGGGGTTGACGGCCGTGATTTGCGCATTGATCTGCTGGAGGTCACCCTGGAAAGTGTACGTCTTGCCTGGAAAGACCTCTCCTGTCCAGGAAACCCCGCCTTTGAAGTCTCGGGCATCTAGATTTGAGGAGGCCATGGGGACAGTCAAGCTCTGTTCGTTCGGCATGTTAGCCCTAATCTTCTAGCTGAGTTTCGCGCGAGGGGGAGGGGAGGGGGGCCTGCGCACGTTTACTCGAGCGGATAGAAGTCCAAGGACAGAAAAGGTTGAGTATTTCATCTTGGTGTAGAAGATGGAAGATATAATGAATATTATGATTGAGTTGTGTGCTTTTGAACATGGAAGTGAAGCTCTACGAAACTGTCTCGACGATATACGGACAACGGCGCTCTTTAGTAAGTCTTGTGAGATGGAGCCCGTGATAAGTCCCGAGGTGTTCATGTCATATGATTTGCCACCAGATCTTCATAATCTGGTTCTACTGTTGCTGTGATGGCGAGACAAAGATCGTGGGGGAACGTGCTGTGCATCGTGGAGAAGTGGACATGGCCATTTTGACAATAGGGCTCAAACACAGCCGAAGGCCAGAAGGAGGCCAGAGCTTCCATTATCACGAAGTCAGCCCCACATTCGGTCATTCAACACATTACAGGTAGGAGCAATTACTCCCTGTAAGGTTGTCTGCTGGGATTCATAGTCTGATTTTAAGACTCTCTGAGTTGGTGGACTGCCTCTATGCCGGTGCTATAGCGATAGCCAAGCTGTGATGGTGATTTGAAGATTTGTGGTTGCAAGCCACGAGGTAAGTCTGCGCCAAAATCAAAGAAGCACCTTTGTATTGAGTTAGGAAACAAAGATACCATCGAGCCCAAATACAGCAGTGATGGAAGGCCCGGCCAGCAATTCGAACCGGAAGTCTATTATCAGCATAGGTCCGATTCCTTATAACGCATAACACGTAGGGATAGAGCGCAACTCAAAGGCACAAACCATGTCCATTTTGATTCTCCGTCTTATTGTGATCAGTTTCGAGCACGCTAGGCTTTGCCTTGAGATAACCGCGTTGAGGTGGTGATGGCGAGTCCCGCGCTGAGCACTGGATGGCGACGCAATTGGCCGTGTCGTCCCCTCCTCCTCACAAATTGCCATTGTCTGGTTCTGGGACAATAAAGGGACTAGACTCCAGAACACTGCCACTTGCTAGATCGACTTCTCCACCAAGTCCAAGTTGCGCCAACTATCTGCCCCTTGCCTGTAATCATCAAGCACGATATCGGTCGAGCACAGCACGGATCTCGGAAAGGCACCGTCTCCCATCACGAGATCAGGTAAGAAATCAATGCATCTCCCACCGACCGCTGCCATAAAGAAGAAGGGATCCTACTAGCCTCGTGTTTTATTAATAGTTCGGTGGCGGCACATAAACGTGAGGCCACATGATGATGATGATGATGCATGTACTTCTGTACTTGCCCCGCGATCCAAGGAGGTCGGGACTGGGGGACTGGGGACGGAGTAATTCCCTTATAAGCTAGCGTTGCCAAGGCAGCCACAACGTCATGGGGCCCACGCCACCTTCGACACTTATTACACAGTCAGTACCTCCACCGATCCCCCACAATAGCTGTGTGCTCGAAGTATCTCTTCGTACATCTTGAATTGCGGGGACCTTTCATGTAGTGAGTGACCTTGATTGGTCAGTCAGCTAGTTCGTGGCCCTGGTGCTCGACTAAACGCGCAGTATGAGCTAGGCCCTAAACGAAGCAATTACTTTTGCAAAGCACAGCTCGGGTCCGATTCGAAGGAAAGCACATACAATGCCGCAAGCGCTTCCATTCGCATGCTGGCCTGGCACTCACCTGCAGAGTCGAAATCACGCCGCACGGCACATCATCGAATTCTCAGACCGGCCAAGTTATGGTAGGCTGACGGCCCCGCGAAATCAAAGCTGGCTTGACTCATGGTAGCGCTGGTCCTGCAAGAAACGTCCTTTAACTTTTTTTGGTACATACACCACTATAATACACAGCCTCGCTAGTTCCCATTTGCCTCCCTACATCACGCCTACCTCTTCTTGACCCAACCCCTGGCGTTGGACACGCCCCTGACGCGCTTCGTGTACTTCCAAAGGTGGCGGTACTTGGGGCCCTGTCGCTTGGCTTCCCACCCGCGAGGCTTGACAGGCTGCTTCATGCTGTGAACGCGAGTAGGCCGCAGCTCAACGTCGGCGCCGGGAATGCCGTGCCGCGCCATAACGGCCGCGGTGTCCTTGTCCCAAACCGAGCGGAACATGGTAAATCCAAAGGGTGACAGGCGAAACTTGTCGCGCATCGACTTGAGAGAGAAGCGGCCGCGGCCGGAATACAGCTCCTTCAGCTTGGCGACGTCGACTCTTTCGCCGGGCTGCTGCTCGAGCAGGTAGATGCCCAACCGGTGGTAGGGCGCTCCCTTTTGTGAAAAGGGCGGCAGCCAGGGCACGGCCAGTTGGTCGTCCGCAAGGATCCGGCTCAAGGGCAAAGACGTGTCCGTCGGGCTCAGGGGGATGTTCGCTGCCAAGAAGTGGCATCTCTTGCTGAAGGCGTCGTTGTCGATTTCGGGCACGTCGGAGTCAATGACGACGACGGTGACGAGACGCTCGCCCTTGTCGAATACCTGCACTCGCAGGCGAGGAGCGCTCTCGGTGGTGAGACTGTCGACGATGGCACCGGGGGCGATTTTGCACCGGCGAAAGAACAGCTGGACATCGGCGGTGAGCTTGAGTTTGGGAAGAACGTCCGGGACGATATTGAATTGCTTGATTCTCTGCGTGATGACGCGATGGTCGTATGACCGCCACTTCGCCTCCGCGAGGGCTCGGTAGACGGGTTTATTCATGTCGCCTGGGAATTGTAGACTGTTAGTAAAGCATGACCATGGATAGCATCAGCGTTATCAGTTGCAGGATAGAGAAAGGAAGGAAAAGAAAGAAAGAAAGAAAGAAAGAAAGAAAAAGCTTCTTACCAAGTCCATCTTCGAATCTCTTCTTGACCAGAGGATCGTTCGCATCCGCAAGGAGCTTCAGCCTCTCCACGTCCCTCCTTAAACTAGCCAACTTGGTATCCTTCATCTTCTGTCCACCAACAACCTCAGCAGCATCCTTCTTCTCCAGCTGAGCAATCTTTTCGAGCCCGACGTTAATCCTAGACAGCTTCTCCTCTCGATCAGCCGCCAGAATCTTCCTCGCCTCCTGAAAGGCCTGATACGGCAGGTGCTCAAACGGGATGTTCTGTGTCGTCCGCATGGCAACCCGCCGTCTCCTCGAGCCAATTGGCATCTTCCCGGCCTTGATGAGCTGCGCTTCGAATTCTGGGAGGACGGTGTCGGGGTTCATGTCCAGGGCGCTTGGTTCTCTCAACGAGGCAGCGCCATGCTCCTCCTGGACCTCTGCATCACGTCGTGCGCTGGCGGTGAATGACCGGAAGGCACATGGCTGCCGCAGCTGCCTGGCGAGCGGCCGCGCGACGGCCTGACACCGTGACATGATGTGTCGGGCGCAATGTGCGTTGAATTGAGGCATGAAGCTGCTTTGTCCTATTAGCGCGGAAGCTGGAGAAAATGCTTGAGCCGATAAACTGCTTGCTGGGCACGCGGCCAGACCCACTTTAACTTTTTTTTGGGTGGTCGGCGCCGAACAAGCCATGATTGATGGGTCAGTCAGTCATGATGGGAGCCCCTCGATTTTTGAGCCCAGTGCAGCAACTTCCGTAGTCGCAGCCGTGCATATGACACACCGGCACCATTAGGTCAATCAGGTTCCTAGGCCGTATCTGCTGTCGAAGATGGCCTCAAAATCGGGGCTCGGCTGCCTCAACGGGGCAATGGCTGCCCTGAGGATCTCTTCAAAGGTGAGCCTCGTCAGAACTAGTTGCAACAAACAAAAGTCACCATGACATACTAATTGCTTCATAGTCCTCCTTGAGCACAAACATTACTCGATCCATGACCACCGAAGCGCCGGCACGAGACATCACACGATCGTCGTCCACGCAATCAATCCTCCAGTCCTGGAACCCAAGTACGACGGCTTCCCCTCCCCCCCCCGTGGTCACCGCAAATCTCTACTAACCGCCTACTTCCAACAGCTTCCACCGTCCCCGTGACAATCCACAGCTTCCCATCTCTGGAACCAACCTCACTCGAGAAATGGCCCGTCCAGCACCTATATCTGCCCCTCCGCCGGGACATCCTCCACCACGCCATCGTCTACGAAGGCGACAGCACCCGCCAAGGCACCGCCTCCAGCAAAACCCGCTACGAGGTCCACGGCTCGCACCGCAAAGTCCGGCCCCAAAAGGGAACCGGTCGCGCTCGTCTTGGCACCAAGCAGAGCCCGTCGATCCGCGGCGGCGGCAAGACATTTGGCCCTCACCCGCGCGACTTTGGCACCAAGCTCAACCGCAAGGTCTACGACAAGGCGTGGCGGACGGCCCTGAGTTACCGGTACAGGAGGGGCGAACTCATCGTTTGCGAGGACGGGATGGAACTCGCTATGCCGACGGACTTTGAGATGCTGGCTGGCAGGCATCTGAAGGATGGACTGAGGGAGTCGTACTTGCAGAAGTACATGAAGCATGTGCTGGATACGCTGGGCCTGGGCCGTGCGAGTGGCCGAACGCTGTTTGTTACCGGCGACCCCAGGGAGCGGCTGTACGAGGCTATGGGGCAGCTTCCTTGGGAGGGACGGGCCCTGGGCTTGGAGGATGTGGATGTCAAGGACCTTTTGGAGACGGGTAACGTGGTTATGGAAAGGGGCGTGCTGAAGGAGATGATCCAGAGACACCAGAGCGACTTAATTGCTCGCGTGGCAGTCAGGGGCTTGCCGAAGCAGACAGTTGGAGAGGCCGTCTTGTAAAATGCTAGGGAGGTTGTATAAGTCGTAGTCATTTTGTATGATAGAATTGCCTGTACTCGTACACAATGCTGGGTGCCATCCGCTTCAACAAAATTCGTCTCTTCTGGGGGACGAATTGGCTTGCAGAACGAAACGCACTAGATGGTCTTGCTCATACCATGCCATCTAATGGTTGCTGATCTCCTCCCGCCTGACAAAATTTGCCGCCGCATTGCCCATTGTTAGTAGCCAAGACCAAACGCAGACACCAAACTTGCGTCAAAAGAGCATCATCTATTCTAATCTAGCAGGGTATCTCGTAATGCCAAGGTATGCAATATTCTCCACCATTCTACAAAGCCCCTCCCACAAGAGACACAATCCACATCGCTATTCTAACATGCAGCCCTACCCTCCTCTCGTTCTTTGCAAAATCATCCCTCGTGACCGTCTTGGCATGCTCTTGCAACCACGTCTGTTCATTTCCAAGCTGCTTCATCAGCTTCTCATCCTTTGTCACGATCAGGGCTCCGACTTCCAGGTCATGCGAGTAACTGCGCTTTGTGTAATTTGAACTGCCGATAATGCTGATCGAGGGGTTTGTCTGCTCCGGCATAGTTACCCAGAGGCCCTTGGCGTGGTATGTCCACCCACCAGGCTGGCCCGCAGTCCCGAGGCGCCACTCCTTAAGAGCGATATCGCCATCTCGATTACTGCGCTTGACAGCATCTAGAAAGCGCCTTGCGAGCAAAACGTAGGCGTCCGGTAAAAGACCCGAGACACCTTTCGACCTGTAGAACCCATTCGCTTCCGGGGCAGCCGTGATGACGGTGTTATTGGTAGATGCCGTGCCGATAAGCAATTTGCTTAACGATGGGGCCGGATTGAAGTACCCAGCTGTGAAAGTCCATGACGATCCTTTGTATTGTGGCAAAGCCAATTGTTTGAGGATGTGCGTTATGACAGGAAGCTCGGTAGAATGATCTGGTTTCATGATTTGAGAGAACTGTCCGAGCATGTAGACTCTAGTGTTGGCGAAGTCTTTTTTCGGTGAGTAATCTTGAGCTTCCGGCGCTACAAGACGCTCCAACGTTGAGCTCGAGATCTGGATAAATGATTGAGGCTCCTCGACAGGGTTTGGTGCAGAGTTGGAGGAGGGCCAGGTAAGAGTAAATCCAGCAGGGTCCTGCGATGGTTCGACAAGAAAACTGAGCGATCCAACACCCTCGTGAATTTTACAAAAGTGATCTGTGACTTGTTTGGAGGAGAACAAGTGATAGCGATCCTGACGATTTGTAAAGTAATCCGTTGACAAGTTCGCCCTATAGGACCTGTCAGCCTGCGTGAAGAATCCCGCCTCAGCGCTCAAAAGCAATTCATACCCAGACATGATGATCTCGCCGTCAAAACCATACAATTTCATATGTTGCAAGCCCCATCCTTCGTTTATCCTCTTGGGAACATATTTCTTCCTCAGCCCCGTTAGATTCGGCGTATGATACATGCGGATCTCGACCCGATCTGCACCGAACTCCGACACAAGAGGTGCCAGCAGTGAAGCGCAAGACGGATCAGGTGCTTCCCGGGTTCCACGGAGGCAGTCCGTCAGAATGCTGACTTTGAGCTGTTGATTGCGGCGAAGGGCATCCCGCAGCGTCCCAATGAGTTCCTTCTCAGACTTGCCAATATACAAAGTTGACAAGAATATTCGTCTTTTGGCATTTCGAATACGTTCCTGGACGATGGACAAAATTCAGTCAAGGCTCAAAAAGCAATCAAAGCATAAGACATGCGTGCCGGCATACAGCTATAGTACCTTCAAAGTTTCGTAGAATTCCGCCGGCGACCGAATAACCCGAATGTCCTCCCCTCGAACATCAAAGCTCGGCGCCATGCGATCTAGTTCGTTGACGATGAACGCCAGCGATCCTACGCCCAAACTATTCGTATTTGGCGCTGTTGCAGTCGAACCTGGCGCTGTGCCAAACGGCCGGCGCTGAACCCTGCATGAAACTGCATGTGGTCGTAGGATTGGGCGCTGCCGCGATATGCATCGGGTGCATGTGCGGGCAAGCATAGTTCTCTCAACACAGGACGAGAATCCTGTTGTCGAAAGCTTGTCGCTACGTTTCCATTCTCAGGACTGCGGAGATTCAAGGATGTTGCTTCGAGAGCTCTCACCAATTGAAGCTTTCTGATTGGATGTGCTGCTCTATCCGAAGATTCGCCGGCTGCGCAGACCTCAAGACGTCAACGTCAGTATCGGCATCGCTCTCAATCTCAATAGGATTAGCATCATCCCAGGCTATTCCGTACACTCGCCAAAATGTCGACTCTCCCACGCACGTTGAGCAATCTGCGCAAGATTGGCATCAAGGTTTGTCATCAGCGGGACCCATCCAATAATTCTCTTCGGAATGCTAACTTGTCACAGGAGTACTTCCGTCAGATGCTGGTATGTTGACTCCGACTCCTCGATGCCAGATTCCAATAGCAGCAGTACTAACCTCGTTCTTCCCAACGACAGTACATCGGTGTGTTACTGCGGCCCGATTTTTCTTACTTCCGATCAACCTCTCAAAGAATGTTCATCAACGAAAGCTAACGTCCTCTCCAGGTGACACCAAGTACGGCCGCCTCGTGGGCACCGACCGCGCCGGTAACAAATTCTTCGAAAACCTGGAGGAGCTTCCCCTTCGAACCCGCTGGGTTGAATACGCCAAGCACGACTACGACGCTGCCCAGATCGAGCCTGGCTGGCACGCGTGGATATCCTACGCCCTGGACAAGCCCCCGACCGAAGACGCCCTAATTGCCACGGGATTGAGAAAGTTTGAGAAGCCATATCCCATCCCAAACTATACGCAAACGCGGGGTGCTTTCAAGACATACAGCACGTGAGTAGGAGCTCTCATAATTGCATTCAATTGAGCGGCGATGCAGTGCTGACAATTTCAATGACAGAACCAAGTCCAAGATTACGGCTTGGGAGCCCTTTGCTGCCCAGAGATAATGATTTATTGAGGAGTTGTATCTGTATATGTTGAATTGTAGAGTTAGGTGAATGGGTTTACATACCAATTTTGTTTTGTGATAGTTGGCTGGCACTGTGGATGTCGAATGAGGCCACCGACAATTGAACGTCCATTGATAGCCAATTGACGAATCAACAGGTGAAGGGTGGACTGGTAATTTCCAGGCATTCTTCACCAGATGACAAACTTTCCATCTTATTGCGGGTAATAAACGAATTCTCAACAGTTTCTATAAGTTTGTCTATGCCTCACTAATGTAGAAGAAAGATTGCAAGCGCTTTAGATTGTAACCTAGATGCGGGCCATCGTCCTTACCAAATCCTTACAACTTGGCCTCGATGGCAGTTTTGATAGCTAGATCATGGTCAGGACTGGGAGTATGACAAAAACCTGAAGTTTGGGAGAAAACCTACCTTCACAAGAATTCTTTGCGTCACCAAACAACATCTTCGTGTTGGGCATATAGAACATAGGGTTGGGGACATCGGCTAGGAGGAGTTAGAATATGACCAAGAATCGTGAGCCAGGGTCCAATAAGCCAAACTTACCATATCCACTCGCCATGCCTCTCTTCATCACTACAACTTGTTTACTCTTCCATGCATGAAGCACAGGCATGCCTTCTATTGCACTGCCCTTCTCCATTGCGATTGGGTTGACGGTATCATTAGCACCGATAACAACGGTCAGATCCGTGTCCGCGAAGTCGTCGTTGATCTCATCCATCTCAAGGACGATATCGTACGGAACACTGGCTTCCGCAAGAAGCACATTGCATTGACCTGGCATTCGGCCGGCAACAGGGTGTATGGCGAAGCGCACTGTTATCCCCTTTGATCGCAAATGGGAAACGATAGACGAGATGGCATACTGCGCTTTGGCTACAGCCATGCCGTATCCAACTACTAATATGATCGATTCAGAGTTCAACATTGCGTCTGCCAAGTCTTCGACGCTCGTCTGTGTTACTTGGCCTTCTGGTTTGTACTCTTGGGTTTGCGTCGGTGTCGATATGCCGCCAAACAGGACGTTTGTAAGCGACCGGTTCATTGCCACACACATGATGTATGACAGAATCGAACCAGAAACTCCGATGAGCGCTCCAACACTGGTGAGTAATGGGTTGTCAAGCATAAATCCCTCTGCTACTAGAGCAAATCCACTGTATGCGTTCAGAACAGTGATAACGACAGCTACAAAGATATTAGCATTCGCTGGTGAATTACGAGGAACCTCATGACCACAGCCTTACGCATATCGGCACCACCAATGGCTGCTGTAGTTGTGTAGCCCTTTACCAAGCTGAGAACTGTGTTTGCGGCCAGCGCACCAGCCGCAATCATGGGGCTTCCTGGGGCCATAGTAATAAAAGCACCCATGGTTGCCATGTTAGTTGCAAGTAGGCCTCCATTGATTGCATGACGTCCTGGTAAAATAGTTGGGCGAGACGACATCTTGCCCGCGAGTTTCATGAATGCTACCAGCGATCCAGTAAATGTAATACCACCTAGAATGTGTTAGATGGCAGGCGCAAGTAGACTGGAAAATATCAATGTACCTATCAAAACGCCCAGATATGCAGTAACCATGTGCAATGTTGAGATGTCAGTCACATCCGCCATCACACTACCTATGCTCGTCAAAACGGCGGCTAAGCCAACGACGGAATGTAATGCTGCAACGGTTTGGGGGAGGTCAGTTGGCGTAATTCGCCTTCCAATCAACATGCCTAGTCATCTGTCAGTTCATGTGTCAAGTAAGTAGCAAATGCCGAGACTCACCGGCCAGAGCACCAACTGTGGCAAGTCCGGCAAATTGAGTGAGAACTTCGGGAGAAAATCCAGCTGCTAGCAAGCTTGCGAGCACACCAGAGCCAACACCAAGAATTCCCAGCATATTTCCCATACGAGCAGTGGCTTGAGAAGCGAGACCGGAAAGGGAGCCTATGCAAAGAACGGAACTGATCAAATAGCCAGCCTGAACCAGACCAGCCGCTCCGGTGGAAGCTGCGGCAATGAAGCCGCCTCCAAATACAGCAGCAGGGATTGCATAGAGCCAGGGATACTCTGGAGGATCGGTCGGGCCTGATGTACTATGAGCCTCGCAGGATCAGACTGTGCTAAATGTTTCTTTGGCAACTCACGCTTGAACATGTCCAGCATTCTCTTGGTAATGACGAAACCGCCACCAACATTTACAAAGGCTAGTAGAACACTCAGTGCCCCAAAGAGTTGTGGGATAGTGCCCGGAAGATAGCCGCCACCCAGAATAAAGAGTCCACCAACACCAACCATACCAGAAATGGCATTTGTCACACTCATGAGAGGGGAGTGTAACGCAGGAGCAACCCCCCAGACAACACGATAACCAATCAAGCTGGCCAGCCCGAAAGTGAAAGCGTTAGACATGAATACAGGGCCGGTAAGTTTTCCCAGGGCAAGGACGCTGCTCATTCCGGCAGTCACAGTGGCGACTTCGCGAGTCTTTTTCTGCCAGGGAGTAAGTTGGACAGATTCAACAACTGGTTCCACAGCAGGCTTCGCAGGTGCTGGGGGAGGTGCTGGCCGAGGGGCAGGAGGGAGGATTTCTCCGTTTTGGGTGACGATTGAACCGCGAACGACTTCATCGGAGAGATCGATGCCGAAATCTTTCTCTTTTGGGGCCATGGAGAGCAAGAACTTGGTAATGTTGTTGGAATAAAGAGTGGAGGACTGAGTGGGAAGACGAGAAGGTAAATCGGTGTATCCTGCAAGTAAGACGTCAGCCATAAACAAGACAAGACTTGAAAGCTGCCCAATATACCTATTATCTTAACGTCCTTATATACGGCCAGTTTTCCCGGCTGCGTAGCTTCGCAATTGCCACCAGCTTCAGCGGCAAGATCGACGACAACACTACCAGGCTTCATCACATCCAAGGCTTCGGTCTTGATGAGCTTGGGAGCGGGTTTTCCTGGAATCAGAGCTGTGGTAATGATGATGTCGACGTCCTTGGCTTGCTTCTTGAACAGCTTCATTTCAGCGTCGATGAATTCTTTACTCATTTCCTTGGCATATCCGCCAGCTCCAGAACCATCTTCCTCGATATCAACCTCGATGAATTCGGCGCCAAGCGACTGCACCTGCTCTCTCGCAGCCGGTCTAGTATCGAAGCCGCGAACGATGGCACCCATTCGACGAGCCGTTGCGATTGCGCTAAGGCCGGCAACACCGGCTCCAACGACCAAAACTTTGCAAGGAGGAATCTTGCCTGCTGCGGTCACCTGGCCAGTCAAGAATCTGCCGAAAACATTAGACGCTTCCAAAACTGCCTTGTATCCAGCAATATTTGCCATGCTGCTCAGGGCATCAAAAACCTGGGCACGGGAGATTCGGGGAATCATATCCATGGCGAAGCATGTTGCCTTCTTGTCGGCAATCTTCTGGACTATGTCTTTGTTTTGAGCAGGCTGCAATAGTGAGATGATGGTCTGCTTCTCCCGAATTGAGTCGATCTCATCAACTGATGGACCGCGCACTTTAAGGACGATATTGGAACCTGACCACACATCCTGTGAGCCGTCGACAAGGGTTGCACCAGCTTTCTCGTAGGCTTCATCATGAAATTCAGCCTGTGACCCGGCCCCTCGCTCCACAAGTACCTGCTTAAAACCCTTCCTGAGCAGGAGTGCAGCATTGGCTGGAGTTACAGCCACACGGCGTTCACCAGGAAAGACCTCTCTTGGCACACCGACTGTCAGCTGGCTATAAGGCGTTGTAACCGCAGTAGAGTAACTTTTCCTGGCCGATGCCGAGGAAATCGTTATTGCCGGAAACGCATGGCAATCCAGTGCCAGGGATGATTTGAGAGTAACTGAAGGCACCAGACTTGGCTGTTTGGCAATCCCGGGGGTATTGTGCCACTGGCGGCGCGAACATAACGCCGGTTTCAACTCTTTGTTGATCAAATTACGATGAATTAGCTCAATTGCCGCCCCAAAGGTAGAAACAAGGCCTCTGACGACCAAGAGGGGTGTAATTGAACGGTTCAGCGGGTTTGGATGTCAAAGGCGTCATACCTCTGACGGTCCGGCGGTGTTGAGACAGCCGAGCAGTAGCTGGCGGCGAGCAACAAAGCTGGGCAGAAAGAGGTCGGAAGAGGTTGGACGACATCATGATGAGCGCATCATCTGGCAGACGTCTGAGTCATGCGAAGAGCGCGTTGCTGGAGGCGAACGCGTGTGGCACAGAAAGGGAACGCGGACGAGATGTTGTCTAAGTTATCACGCAAGCAATGCCGAGGCAATACGTGCAACAGCGGTGATGGGCCAAACAAAGAGTTTCCGAGGAGTCGATCAAGGAAGAAGAAAGAAGTCTGAGGCCAAGGGCAGGAGGGGGAGGTCGGAGAGGTCGGAGAGGTCGGAGGGAGAGCTACGATGGCATCTGGAATCGGAGCGTCGCTGCACAGGTCACCAGGTGTGAGACCCTGACGCCAGCGTGAACGGTTACTGCATGTTACTGCATGTCACTGCATGTACTGCGTACGGTGATGGAGCTGCACGGGAAGTGGGCCCGGTGGGGTACATTGGGTACAGCGATGGGCCAACCATTGGCATTGGAGAGACGGATACGGAGATGGAGCGCGCTATGTACGAGGTCAATTTCACCGGCCCGGAGAGCCGTAGTCAGGATGCAACCCTGCCCATCCAGTTTCTTCGTTTATTTGAACAAGCTTAGCTGGGCTGGCTTGGACGTGTCAGGCATGTCTACGATGCGGTGCCAATGCTCATGATTCCTCCATGTCGCCTAAAAAAAATTGACACCCCTGGCAACCGCATCAGACGTGAACATGTCTCGCATGCGGCGAACAAGCGGCACATGAGAGCTTGACCACCTGCACGGGGAAAGCATCGATATTCCTGGCCCGGATTTCATAACTCCCATGCCACCCGCGTGCTTTTTGCGTTCAATTCTGAGTCGACAACAGTAAGGACACTTAATTCACTTGGGCTGCGGGCTGGTGCGGGGTTCCAGGGTTCAAGAGGTGGCGCAAAAAGGCGGGGGAATTCAGGCTTGGATTATTACAGACCTTAGGTAGGACCTAGGTACCTAGGGGTACGCACGGCGACGTCGAGATACAGTACGTACGATAGCCCTCTTGCGTCGGCGCGTAAGTGCGTGCCTGCCATATGACTGGGGCCTCAAAATCTGGGGAAGCAGACACCCCCCCCGCCTTCCGCTCAGCGGCCCAGCCATCCCCCCTTCACACAACCACCACACAGCAAAAACCGCAATCCGCCTATTCCGCGCTTTCATCCACACGGTACTACTCCAAGACATGCGGACGAGAACCCGGCGCTAGATCGGGCCAAGACGTCGGCTCCGTGCGGAGAACGAGATCCCCATCAGCTGCCACCCCTGTGTACGGGTATCTTCTCGGAGTCGGACCTCCGCCCCTGCTGCCTCTACCTGCCTACCTAAACAGGCAGGAGCTCCCTCGCCGCCCAACACCCTCCTGCTAGTAATTTGCGCGATTAACTGGGCCATAAAGCCCCCTGCCCCTTTGCGTTGGCACAAGAATCCCTAGTATGCGGTGATGAGCTTCAACCATCCCCTTCAGCGGACCATGCACGACCCGATGCTTCCGTAGAGGGATTTGCAACAGCCCAAACGTAATTCGATAGCATCTTACGGAGGGGTCCATACCGCCAGATACTGCTCGTATCCAACGTCGAGCCCAAACAACCAATCCACCAGGAATCCCACCACACCACCACCACGGAATAACGACCTAGAGCGCAATTCATCAAATCCTCGACGGAAACAAGAGCCAGCCGGTCGGGCTTGGCATTTCTGCCATTTGCAAGGATGGCCCGTGTAATACCATGGTCGCTTGGCCTGGGAAGTTGTGTCCCTTATGTCGGACAAGAGTCATGGTCCAGGCAGCATGGCGAGAGCAAGGTGAACTGAAAGGGTCTGGCAAGCGATTCGAAGTGAGACCACGAAAGAGGCGAAGACGAGCTTACAGACAAGACGTGCGCACTATGCTGCCAATAGTTCACGGGGCTTCCCTACCTCCGTCCCAGATTAAGTCGACCATCTACTCCTCGACAACAATCACCCCATTAAGCCGTATATCCCGACTACTCGCCCCTACAAACACCAGATAGATACTCACCATCCTGCACCACCCACTTCTGCGTCTCAACATTCCACACACTCAAGTCCCTCCTCGCCAGCCACAAGCCCCGCGTTCCTAACTGCGACTTGAATCGTAGCCGCAACGTTCCATGGATTCGTGGCATTGCTCGACAATCTCCAAATCAAAGAGACTTTTACAGAGTACGACTTACGAGTTGGGTATACGGGTGGTGACACTGGAAGAAAAGGAAAAGGAAAGAAGAATGCAGTGCGAGAGATGACGTTGGGTTTGGGGCCGTAACACCATAACACCAGTCGTAAAAACGCAGGGCACATAGGCAGCTAGCTGGCTATTGATCCTTATATACTCAAAACGCCCATTACCTTTACCATTGACACGTACTATTATAAAGTACTGCAATCACTGCCGATACACAAGTGCCCACATGTATCTATCTATCTTGTCGGCACCAAAGAGATGGCGTATGCAGAAGACCAACGCGACGAGAACCAGATTCGTCGCGGGGCAACAAAGGATGGCATTCGTCGTTGACACACTTCGCCCAGCCAGCGTTTGTACCGACACGAGGTCAATAAAATTCGACGAATACAAAGACCTTTGCCAGGTTCCCCTTCTTCTCCTACCGACATCGAACATCAATATTTACGCCATTCTGACATGCAGCCGCTTCTAGTGACGGTCCCAAGACTCTCTTCCAAGACGCTCTAAGTCCCCGTCAAGTCCATGCCATCCCATCCAAACATGTCCATGCTCGTATCCAGTCCCCCGAAGAGATCTCCATCGCTCGTCGTATCCAGACCACCTGCGCTTCCCGGTCCACCCAGCCCCATGTCCAATCCCACCGTGTCGACACCGCCCAAGCTGTCTCCTCTGATACTAGCAGCTGCCATCGCATCGACATCACCCAGGCTTGTTCCGCCTGCTGTGAGGTCGAGTTGCATCCCTGATGCTTCAAGAATGGCCTGCGGCTGTGGCACTACTAGGTGTGCTTCAACACGTCGATGGAGACGCACCGCTATATCTGCTAGCACGGGATCGACCTTCTGTAGCTTGCGGGCCCGCTCCGCGGTCGTACTAAGGACTTGTCGAAGTGTCAACGGCTGTTGCAATGGGGCCGGTACATTCCCCGAGGCGTCCATCATTTGGCTCGTAGGAGGGGCCTCGTTCGTGACGTTGGGGGCACAGACCATGGCTCCGACAACATCATAGACAATGTTTGCACTACCGGCTTCGGACAGACTTCGGATTTCATCTAGGAGCAATCGCAGTGTCCGTTTTGCCCCAGTGATTCGAATCACCGCAATGAGCTGTCGATGTGTATAAGATGTTGGCATCGTGTTGGCGGCTGGATGCATTGCCCATTGTACAAGACCTTGCACTGTGTGCCGCAGAGCTCCTGCAATTCCCGTGCTCGAGCTATTAGCCCATGATTCAAGCTCCAGATGATCGGCACCGCCTGTACGGCGTGAAAGAGGCAGATTATCTTTGAGAGCTCGCAAAAGGGGCTCGATGTCTTGATTCTTGGGGTCCTGACGTTGATATGTCCGCAAGGAGTGCTCCAGTGGGCTTGCAACTAGGTTGCGCACCGACGACAACATGGTGCTTGCTTCTCCAGATATCGAGGTCGGCAGCAGGATAAGCTGGAGAATCTTGATGATGGCTTTCTGCTCTTTCTGCTCAACCCATAGGTAATCTGCTAGGAACCGTAGAGCGGGAACTAGTGAAGGCAATAAAAACGTATCAACAAGATCTAATTGCAATATGTTAGCGAGACATGGTCAAGTAATGTTCTGAGATCAAAAATAAATGGAAATATGGGAGGAAATTTTACATTCTATCCCCCCCTTGAGCGCTTCGTCATTGAGATATCCATAGGTGTAAGCCACAACAATGTTCTGAAATATGGTAGCCACGAGCAGATGGAAGTCTTGTGGCGGACAGGAAGACATCAAATCGTCTCCTAGGCCACCGGAGTCGCTATCGAACAAGCCTTGAATCCAACCGCTGACATGTTCCTTCTCTTGCTCCGTCAGCTCGTCGCGTTCATGGCTGACGTGTGCTCTGCTCAGAATCTTGGAGATGCATGAATCACGGGAGGCAATGCCGATGTCCGCTGCAGTCAGATTGTACCGATAAGAGAACGCCAAAACCAGCAGCAAAATGGACCCGAACTCCTCGTATATGGGCTGATACTCCCCCTGATCCTCTTCATAGTGCCAGTTGTCCAGCAGCTGACACAAGGGTTCCAGGACTACCGGCAGCTTCTCAAACAAAAGGATAATATCAAGAATCTGCGGTTTCTGGGCCAATTGGCTGCAAACCATCTTCAAAGACATGGTTTCTTTGTTGTGACAGAGCTGGCGCATAACATCGACCAAGGTCTGAGCCACTGCACCAACATTGCCATCCATTTTTTCCAGATCGCGTATCAATCCCTGAATCTTGTCAGCGTCCGCCAAGCAATCCTGCACGAGCTTGTCCTTGGAGTGTTTTCTAAGTGACGGTTCGTAAGACATGGATGTCTCTCCCAGAATCCTTTCGACGTGCTCCCTTTGAACCAGACTATGGAGAGCACATGATGTGCAGAACTCCTCACGAACACTCTCGGTATAGGGATTATTACTCCGTGATTCATCAAACATCAGGGAGGCGGTGGGGAATATGCTGGTGTCAACTTGATTGAGAGCTTCGGTGATGCAGAATTCTGTGGAGTTGGTGTCAAAACCAGTACATAGCTGACAGAGAATTAATGGTATTTTATTAATTAAGAATGACTTGAGCAAGTGGGCGTCCTTGGCCGCCTCATTGCGGAATACTGCATTCGCCAGAATGTCAAACGAAGCGAGAATAAGATCAATGACGCCAGACTGTGTTTGGCCCTGAATGACCGGTGTTCAGTCAGCTTTCTCCCAAGTTTTAGACCTAGAGGTTCCCGGAACTTACCTGATACCGGTTATGTATATACGACACAAGAGCGGTATCGTCGATCAACGGACGTCCTACAAGCTACTGCAAATTAACACCTGGTCCCTTGACCAGAACATCAACTCAGTTGTAGGGCTTACCGATGCGTTCAAGTAAATATACAGTGCCGCTCTAGTGTTCGAGATGGGCAATTCTGGAATGACAAAGTTGTCCACTCCGACTGTTGTTTCTAGCAGTTCGTCCATGGCAGCATTTGCAGCGGCCTGTTTCTTCTTATCAATAGGATCCAACTTTGCCAAGGTGTCTGTACGAAATAGTTCCAGTCGATCTACATAGGGAGTAGGTGGCAAGGTCTGAAGAAAGCTTGACAAGCTGGTTGAGAAGTATTTTCGAACGCCTGTTGCGAAGTATCGGTTAGTCTTTTCATCTTTTTTCTTTTTCTTCAATCATACTAGATCTACTTTTCGTACGTCTAGCGAATGGCTTGCCAATGGCTTTGATCAGAATCGGTGTTTCCACAAACCGCAGCAACAGAGGAACAAATGCGGCTCGAGCCACATCCAAATCGTCCCGCAACTGTGAATTCTGCTGGAGATCACCCAATACATCGGCAGCGAATGCGTTAGATACTTGGGCGAATAGCTTCATCCATTTAGAAATAACGTGACACAGCTCCACGGCTGCTTGTGGATCTCGGAAAGCAGTGCCCTCAACCATGAGCTTGATGACATGGTAGAACATGAACTCCTCGGCCCAAGATGAGCTTCTCCACCGCCTTAATGTCCGGCGCTTCGCATCTCCGCTGGCGTGATCCTGCTTGACATCCTTGCCGTTTTGCGATTCGTTTTGCGCTACAGTTATCTCCAAGTGTGCATGCAGCGACGAATACTTGTACAACGCGCGCAGTATTGATGTGGCGTCGATGTACCCCAGCTGGCTGAGGACTTGTATGTATGGCGGGATGCGCGGGTCGAGACTCACGTCGTTATCGGGCTGGGGATGCAGGAAAAGCTCTGCGACGATGATGGGTGGAAGCGGATGTTGGGAGCGTACCAGACGGACGAATTCGCTAAAGCGGTCGGTTTCGAGCCGTTGAGAGATGCATTGGGCGACGAACTTGGACCAGTATTGAAGAGCATCACGCAAGGCGCGACGGGCATCCATGGTTGGCTGCATGGTGCGCGCCTGGATGGGAACCTGGAAGGACGCATTCGAGGAAGAGAAGCGAATAAGGTCAGGTGCCATCAATCGCCATCGAGGACGGAGCGCTGCGCGGGGTGGCAGCGCAAGATGAATCCTTCCAGGAAGTGTAGCGCTGATTATTAATTAGAAGTAAATGGGATAAGTTGCAGCTTCGACGTGCGAGTTGGATTCTAAAGCTGCAGTTGAAAATGGATGACATACACAGAATGACGGAGCTGAGGCAAATCGCACGGACAATTTACAAGCTACAAGTGGGTCAGCACAGTGTGGATTAGTGCCACATCCATAGAGCTGCTGCCAAAGTTGCTGCTCTTATTAATTAATGATACATGATATACGCACTATCACACTGTGAGGGTCTGCACACGCTCGCTTCATCTACAGACTCAACTTGAAGCTGAGATGAGGTAGGCTGGCAAGCTGGATCTGAGATGAGTTGAACCCGTCCCAAGGTACACTAGAGGTCAAGGTAGTGGACGGCGACATTCCTTACCCCCCAATTCCTTTGTCGGCTTTGCTGTTGCTGTTTTCATTCACAGTGTAAGATGCTTCGCAGCCCCCTCGCCATGAGGGCCGTTGCCTTTGTCTTCCGGCCTGCAAGCATTTCAAGCAGACCACTTTTGATTGAGAACGTTACAAAGGTTCGGCACCTTCACGCATGTGGTAAGCATTAAGCTGCTTAGGAACACTTGAGAGATGTGCTAAGGAATAAAATAAAATAGAAGCAGCCCTTGCAAGAAATGGTGCCAGGAGGGTGGCTGTTGAGACACAGCATTCAAAGGAATTGAAGACACAGATTTCAGAGACACCCAAGGCACAGCACACAGAGGAACCCGGGCCAGTAAATAGCTGGTCCCTATACCCAGATCTGCATGAGGCTGTCGACGTCGAACTCGCAAAAGACGACCTGACGTTCGATTTCCACCCTGATGATGACAACGACACACCGATAAAAGCCCATGTTGCCCTCGTAGGGGGTAATTTCACATGCCCAAACTCATCCTGCGCATTGGGTAAATGGTCAAGCAGTAGAATAACCATCCTGATCCTCGGCTACAGCGACAACAGATACAATGCGCGGGTCTACCACCAGAGATGTGAGAGCTGCAACTCTCTGAGCCGTCCAAATCTAGCTCCAAAGTCGTACGCAAATCGTATCGTATATCGACTGAAGAAGTGGTCAGGCACCAAAGTGGAACAACCGACTGGTGCTATTCCTAGATGAGCCGATCCGCGTAAAAAGGAGCTCTGTGAAACGTCTAAGGATGGGGGTCTGTCCTGAATTCCAGTTTTTCGAGGAGACGACGAAGGGCCTGAGACAAACTTCAAGGGGGGATGAAGAAAATGGGTTTGGAAGGGTTGATGCTGGGCTTGACTCGAATTTTGGACGAGGGCGAAGGGGCTGCGTTCGTGATGATGGATGCTGTTCAAGTGATTTTGCAATCAGGGACGTGAGACGCGTTCTCAGAAGCAAGTGCATGTATTTTTTCTGTATTATTACTAAAATCCTGCGCATAAGCATGAATCTCGCCAATTGAGCGCTCTTCATCCTGCCAGGCGCCGTGCAATTGCGATATACATCACATCAGCCATCCGGCAAACACGTTGTGACAAGAGCCGGACTCCCGATGGATCGGAGGCTCATGTTAAATTCTAGTCTCGTGAGTTCATGCACCAACTCGATGACGTTCTTGTTCCCCGCTTCGGTCCTGATCTGTTTTCGCACGCTGCTCAGAGCGGCGACAGAAAGGGGCAAGTCGCAGCTGTAGACGTAGCCAGGGCATTTCCTCCTCGGCAGAAGATCCGGTTTCAATGACACACTGACTGTGAAAGCATATCGAGATGGTCTGGGTCATTCAGTCTGTCAGATTCCAGATTCATCAACACTGAACCGGCCACATTCATGCTCGCATCCGGGTAGATTATCTTGACGATTGGGCAGGCCAGTTTTCGCGACAGCATGCCAATCATACTCACCGATAGTGTCTTTCACTTTTCCAATCCTGATGGCGATGGTGACTCTGCCACCAGGAAAAGAGCTTCGAAAGCAGAGTCACGCAAGCTGGGCGACCTGCTTGTCCTGAATTGAATCGTAGACTTGGGTGATTCCAAGATTCATCGACCCGGCATGCACTATCTAAATACCGATGGAATAAGCTCTCCCAGTTGCAATCACTCCCAATACTGTATCGCTCGTTCGCTCTACCTCTCTGATGAGGACGACGTACACTCTTGCCAGCAGATTACCTGGACACGCAGGTCGTGATCATTGTTCCGCACGTTGAGTGACTCTCCAAGCCTTGGATGATTTGCATCATGCAATGATTCAGACTGTGGCAAAACGGTTAAGACGTCTGTTGCCCCGGAGTCTCCAGCACAGTAGCTTCGTGGCCATGCAGCAGCTATCTTGGGGACAACATAGACTATACCACTGGCGCACCATACACGATACACCGTGAAAGCATCAAGTTTGCCCTACCTCTATCTAAATTCGAAACTATACTCGCCATACGAGTAGCCAGTGCACATAATCTTGGGCTGGAGCATCAAGCGACTATTCCCCTGATAAGCACGTAGCTTGGGACCCTAGAGCGATGCTCCATGCACCAGTAAACTGGACCTTGCAACAACATTGCTGCGGTTACGGGAATATCGTCAAGCAACACGCCAATGACGAAATCACAGAGAGAATCAAAAAGGTAGATGCTAAACTACATTGAGAATACAGGACATATCCAACTCATGCATGCATTATCTGGCTTGTCCCTCGGAACCATATGAGACACCACGGACCATCTGATCCCAAAGCCTTCGAGATGACTGACAGGTCACAGGGGGCAAGGGCTGTTATACCAGGCGGCTGAGTTATGTATGGCATTTCTCATCAATCACATTACCAACCCACGACTACTCAGGTACGGATATACCGCGAACTCATGAGAATAACGAATGCGTATCAAGATTGCAAATGAATAGCACGTCTAGTCTATGGAAAATGCAGAGAGCCGGAGGACCTATGGAAATAGAACGGATTTACACATCTGCATAGTGTGAATGCAAACGATGTATTACTTGCATGACTACTGCGCTCCAAGGCTCGGTGGATTGCCTCAACATACGACAACTACTTCAAGGACGATGGCAGACAGTATTGATACAGAACCCTGGGCTTACACATCAATTTGTTTTCTATCCCACTATCGCCGAACTAACATCCTCGCCAAGATCCACGTCTCTCTGAAGCAAGACGGGCGTGTCTTGACTGCCAAGCTGCTCAAGTACCGCACTTGGAGCAAGTACAGGTTCTGGGCATGTCCATCACAAGCTCATGACTCTCCAAACGAAATCAATTCACTGGATACCACTGGTATACTACCATCATACCAGCCCATGCTCATTACTGAACCAGGGAAGCACATCTGTCGCCACGTCACGTACTAATACGGCCAAGTCGAGTAACCACCAAGCTACCACCAGAAGCAGTCTGAATCGCCCTTCATAGAGCCGCTCCGCCAGTAATATATATCCCTCAGTCCGAGTTGAAGGGACAAATGTAGGCCTACGCACAACACTCTCAAGCCCCTAATTAAATGCCAATGTTGTCCTCACCCTGTGGAAAACCAATCCTTCCCCGGCGGAGACTATCCATACGCAACACGAACCGCCGTGTTCCTGCCAAAGCCTGTGATTTTATACCCAATTACATCAAGGCTTTCTACAATTCAAAAAGTCAAGATGATAGCGGGATGACACGATGTCCTACATAGTCAACAGTCATAGACGAACATCAACTCATGAGCCTACGTTGACACTTCAACTTTCGATCAAGCCAGACACGGGCATTGGACATGGGAAGGCTTCAATATTCGCGTAACGAGTTTACACCAACAACCTGGGAATAGCAAAGAAAAGAAAACCCGCACTGACCATGGACCTTAAGAGCATAGCCGGGTCGTGCTATAGTACGCTCTACGCTGCGCCATGTCGCGCCATAGCCCGATAGTCACAGCTTTTCGAGGAACGCGCTCACCTAGCAATGACATGAGTACAAAAGGCCCGATTTCACCAGCAAATCATGTCGCCAGATACGGCACCATTACTCTGCACCACAACCAAGTTCGGTGATCCTACCTGTTGGGTTTTCAAGCACTACGTCTGTGCTTGTTACCATGAAGTTAGAGAAATGCATGCTTTGGAATGGATACGTGACGACGAGCGTCATTGATACCACAATTGACTTTGGCAAACAGAGGTGCATAATATGACGGCTCGATCAAAAGGGAAAGAACACAAGAAAACTAAAACAGGTATCGTATCGAATGAGGATATGGATCATGCATCGGATGAGACTGGATGTTACTGGCAAACGAAGGTCGTTCATGTACTGTACTTCGCAAAGCCAATACATCCTGAAGGGGCAGATTTTTGCGGCTATGTAAGCCAGTCCTTGGCAAGATTTCGATTAATTCTCACCTATTTGAAAGTTGTCAGCCGACAGAACTAGGAGTTGAATGTGAGGTTTCAATCCTGCAGTTGCCTTCGTTCGTGTTGATCTTGGTAAATTTGATGGCAATACCGTACCCAGAGAGTTGCTTGCTACTCCGTTCAAAAGTATAGCGAAAATAAAAAAATGGAATCATATAGCGAGCAGCGATAAAGTCATCATACTACATAAGCTCAGAGATGACAACATAGAACCATGTCATCAGCCTTGTCATCAGTCTTGTCATCCCATTAGTGGTTTTCATGTTGAGACAACAGTCAATCGCAGGATCCCATCCCACCTTTGGAACAAGGATTCGTTTGTGGTTGCCGAAAATTGCTCATCAAGGTCGATCCAGCAGCCGGTTTGTCAGGTTGTGTCACTTCGCACATCGGGGCAACATCGCCAAACCCCCGTCACTGTGGATCGCGCAAGCTATGAATGGGAAACGTCATGATTGTGCAATGACCAATCCATCACACTGGACGAACGGCAACAACCACCATTTCAGATCCGCTGGGCTCGCTGTCAGACCGGTATGCATGCTTGGGCAGCGGGCGTCATGGATCTCGAGAAAGGATGAGACTTGCGACATTTTCCTTCGGCCCGTCCCCGCGCGCAACAGTCACTGGTTCACACCGGTAGTGAATGCAGCCATCATCAGAGCCTTGTCCCCATCTGCCACGACGATTTCTTTGTTTGTCCCTCCTGTTGTGTCCCGCTGGAAGAACCAGCATGATGTCAACATACCCACAAAACCGCCTCCGAATCCTCTAGACCCTGGATTTCGGGGGGCCCAACAATAATTTTCCGAAGATAGAATTGGGTTCACTCGAGAGCACCGACTTTGCGAGAAATGAGAAATCCATGCGCGCCCTTGATTTCAACGAGCTTTACGGTTACAGTGGTCGCAAAAGCCTGACCATGACATAGCCAGTTGTCCGGCCGTTTCAATCTGCCGGCCTCGGGCTGGAAAGGCGGAAATGTTTGTCGCATGGCAACTAACCAGAGTAGGAAAACGACCCGGTAGGTCCATGAGTAGAAGCCGGCAACTTCTGAAGGTTGTCAGACTTTACTCTGTAATAATACCGGAGTTGCAAAGCCGACAGACAACCTTTGACCGAATTACTCGGATGGACAGAATACACCACCGGGTGTGGAGTGCCCGTGCACACATAGGGCCGGGCCCGTTCTGGGTAATCTGTCATCTCCTTGCCAGTCACGTCTGCAGCACATCATGATATGCAAATCTCGTTGTTGGCCTGTCAGATTGGTACAGTATGTGCAGGACGTATTGTGCAAAGCGGCACAACTCTGGTCGCGGGTTATTAGGCCGACACCCTAACTTCATTGCATACTCCGTAAGGGAACCAGGGATAGCGCACACTCGACGGTCTGATTAAGCGCGTGCTTGAATAGGCACGCCCACTGCACCTAAAACTGTAGATATTAGAACTTGCCGACATCACACCTTGCAGTAGTTTATGTGTTCGTACCGAGAACTGTATTGTGGTGTGTGCACGTGTACACAGGAAGTGCGGAGCACAGAGCCTGCGATCCCCAGGTCCATCGCTAACTCTCCCGATCTCAAGGGTTCTCTTTCGTCGCTGCTTCGACCAACCCTACTAGAAAGGTCGTCGACAGCCGGCGGATAGCTATTCTACGAGCCGAGTACGACGTGACCGTCCGCCTCACATTGTGCCCTTGAGCTTGTCGCGGCGTCCGACGGCAGAGTGACCACCCACCCATATGCCTGCCATTTTGCTGGACAAGACTCCATGGTTTTGACTCTTGAACGTGCGTGACCTTGCTGTGTGAGCCTTTTGACTCGCAAATAGATACAGCCAGGGATGCGACGCTACGTAATGAGACTCCGACGCTACCGTTCCACGACATTTCCACCATTTCGCCACTTGCTTGGGAGTGCTGCAAACGGTGGCAGCAAAGGCCATGGTTGGTATCCGTTGTTTGGACGTAGACTCCGTAACGCTCCGTATCTAGTTATGATCTACCGTTTCGTTTGCCCGGTGACATCACTGGCGTCACGGCGGGGTGGAGGACATTCGCTCATTAGCGGTGCCGCTGACCTCAGTCGGTAACTCACAACCTCTTGCTCCGGACGAAGTTCATCGCAACCGTGAGAGAGCTCTCCCCACACGCACTCTTCGTCTTGGAACGTTTTTGAGTGGCAGCCACCAATAAGTGAGTCTCGAAACTCGATTCAATTTTCCGTTCCTAGTCGATGAGTTTGGTACACTGGAAATGGCAACTCGTTGGTGTACGAATTGCAACTGGCGATGGCTCACTGGTTGACTCGTCATGTCGCCTTTCTCGTCCTGACAAAGCTGGTGCATAACTTTCGTTCCTACTCAGGTACCCCATTGCATTCAGTCCCTATTGGGCTCACCCAGGGCGTGCTTAGGAGTGTTGGTCGGCCGTCGGCAGAAGATAAAAAGCTTGGTCAACTAGAACCCCTCAATTCTTGTGGCCAAGGATCCCATTGTGCAAGCTCTCTGGAAGATCCCTGTCACAAAGCATTCCGAGGGTATTAATGCTGTCGGGCAAGCTACGCTGAGGTCAGACGATGTGAGTAAGGCTGTTGGTACTGTAGTCCGTGCATAACCATATTCTTTGACTGGCCAATGTCTACCTCTCGATATTCCACGTCCAATGGCAAAAGCCAATGTGAAGCCACCAAAACCAGTTTATCAAAGTCTGGTGACGAGGACCCTGCGACCCTGCGCCTTTCAAATGCAGATAACACCTCTGCAAGTGCTTTGTGGGTCGGGGCGGCATCTTCTCCATCGTCACCCGTCTCACAAATCCTGGGCCGCGTTACGCCATAGAATGCCCCAGCCCGTGCCCCAGCAAGGCAAGCATCGTCGCCGATCACTGAGTCTCGAAGTGTCCAGCGACGAGGATCCATGCACGATAAGAATTGGCGCATCCTGGTACCTGCTTGCTGTGCTGTGCCCTTCTCCTGTTGTGAAAGGGGGAAAATTAAGAAGACTTCCACCGTCATTGCAGTTGTCTCGTCATTTGCCTGTCGGGTGGGCTCTCATTGCATCATGACAGATAGCCAGTGAAAATCGGGCGCTCGCTATGATCAGGACGAATTCGACCAGACTGTACTCCGTACTCCGTATGCGATTCGACATGTTAAGCTAAAGCTTAAGCCTGTGCATAGTACGAAATATGGTATGGCGTACTCCGTACATTATGTGAATTCCCAGACTAATGAGTCAGCCGGCCTAGTGTAACCTTGTGTAAGGATGCCTTTAGCCACGGCCGGAAAAGGTGTTGATTATGTCGGCTTGGTTTGAGAAGTCTTTGGCATTCATATTGGCTTCGTGTTTTGTCCTCTTGTGTGTGTCAAGTGTCCCTCCCTATCCTCTTTCTGCTGTGATTAATTCCGCAAGTGCTCGCAAGTGTCGACAGCAGTTGCCGCTAGCCATGACGCCATGAAATTTACGCCCCCACACCCCCCCTCCCCTTTCACGCCCCAGGCCAGCTTGCCAGCGCCCCCTCTTTCCTCGACCCCTTGGACCCCCCCTGACGAGCCCCACCACTAGCCAGACTTGGGCCTTGATCAAGTGAGAACTCGGCTTGTTTTCATTTATAAAGACCCTGAAAATCCGTTTTCCAAAGTCCAAGTATTCATGCTGTATTCCATCAAAGCCAGTCCTTGTAGCCTCTTTCCATCTCCCAAAGCCCAAACTCGTCATCACCAGCATCTCCGGTGCCAGATCGCTCTGCGAAAACAACATATCATCGCATTAAAGTCTCCTCCACCCATCATCCTTAATTCACCGCATCAAACCATCAAAATGCCTACCGCCCAAGATGCATACGCTATTGCCATCCCTGTCTCACCCCCTCCTCCACGAAGCTTGACGACCTACTCTCGGTTCATGCACGATCACACCAAGCGACAAATGGATGCGAGTGGCTTTCTGTCCGCTGGCTCAAATACAAACACCACCGCCTCGACGAGCAGCTCTTTAACAAACGGCAATATGTAGCGTGGCCATCAGCCGCGGATGAAATGACAGAATCAAAGTCGCACCTAGTGGTGCTATCGGGAGCCTTCGCTATGTCCGCCTTGACATATACGTCCATCAAGGACCCCTCACTACTCAGGGGCATCGCTTCTATCCACGACCTCGAAGACTTGGTTTATGCAAGACATGATTATGCACACGGCGGCGTTTTGGGATTGCGGTCTGGATGTCCGCTTGTTCAATTACGGGTAGCGAATACGGAAACATGAGAACAATTTCGGGCAATTTGAGTTAGCGATGTGTTGAATAACAAGTGCGGTGCATGGAGTGTATACGCAATAAAATCTACTATCGTTATGAAATATCAGTCAGTGCTTCATAGCAGCGATGCGTGGAAATGTCAACGTCAAGCACACAGTTAGCGCATGCACTCGATCATCTGCCTACATCGGTAATGGTTTCTTTGTACCCTAGTGCTGAGTGGCCCTTTCCTTCTTCACCACTCCTAAATGACGGCACTGGTATTGGTGAAATCTTGAAACCACCCAGTACTGACTCTCCCGAGACCTCAGACATGCTATTCCCATCGTCACTAATGTCTATGTTAGTTTCTGGTTTCTCTACTTGCGCTTTAGTAAGCCTCAGCGAAAACCCTCTTGGCCGCGTCCACATCCTCCTGCTCGTGTCTCACGCGTTCCTGAAATTGGCATTGACGATCGCGTCCGCATTATCTGTTCCTTCTTTCTCGGACCGGTGCGTCTTGGCATCCCTCTGTCGGATTTCGTCGAGCATATCCGCCGCAGCCTTCTCGTGCCCAGCGTCTGTATTATTTTCGCCCTTAAATCCACCATGATGTCCATTCCTTCTTCCGCTGCCTCTGCTTCTTCTCGTTCCAGCCGAGCAAGCCGTTCATCAAAAAATTCTTCTTCTACCACACCGTTCCTCCAGGGCTTCGTGTTCTGCACAGTTCCTTTGACCATGGCATAGTCGTTATTTCTCGGATCCGTCTAAATCAGGATCTCTGCACCGCATCGAGCACATTTGATGTGAAGCTGCAGGATTTGGAAGTTCAATATTCTGGCTGTATATTTGTGCCTTACCTAGAGTTGAACTTTCGGCCTTTGGCGATGAACTCTCCGCACGTCGTATATTTCATACTGAATGGGGCGATAATTCGTACTGTTTAGAAACGAGGCCCATTGTTGTTCGATTTAGGAATCGCCTCGCATAAGATATTTCGGTGACCCCAATTCACAGGAGAGCAAATCTATTTTGTGTTTTACTTTGGCAACACGACTTCAACTCACTGACAGGACAAGAAGTACACATACCTGAATAGCTTTGCGCTCGGACATAGTGATGAGTTATCGTTGCCAGTTGCCTATCTGCTGGGTATTCGTAGGAATCGTGGCACCCTTCAAAATTACGGCTTGAGTAGCTGTAGCACAGTTATCGCGCGTTGTTGAGATGTGCAAATCAGCTGTTAAGCACTTGTCGGTGCGACGCCCAATGTAGAACGGATAAGGCAAGGCTAATCTCGTTGAGGACCGTAAGGCTTCACAGAATGTACTGACAGGGGTAGTGGGCCAATCAAAGCATAGAATGAAAAGGTACCTTAATTTGCAAAGAGGTACTTCACACGATTTGTTTGGTGAAGGCTACCAAAGGTCAGTCGAAGTTCCCCTTTAAGCCAAGTGGTTGTGTGGGACAGCTATATTTGTGAAGTCTTATGGCCCTCAAAGAGCTATGATGCGACATAGGTACATAATAGGGGCACAGCCTTGCACGAAACGGAGCAACCGATAAGATAAGCTCCACGTCTCAGTGCGCAAGGCTGAACATCAAGATGCCCAAGGCCGAAATCGGTTCTACTAAAAACACATCTCAAACTAAAGAGTAAAGTTCTGCAGCGGCTCCGCTGGTCCTGCCAAATTTCGAGAAGCAAAGCCGGGACGCCAACGGGGTTCAAAATGCACACGCAGTCGGAGAGCCACGTCCGACAAATTGCCCGTGGTAGGCGAGGATCCCAAGAAGTTCACCAACCAGTTCAACGACGATTTTTCCCAAGGACTTCTTACAACTACTGAAGACAGCAAACGCCGAAGAAGCAAGTGCACGCCAATCATTTCTGCCAGGAGTACATCGTCAACAAGGAGCACATCCATATGAATGCAACCAAGTGGCCTTCGCTAACTGAATTTGCGAAATTCCTCGGCAAAGAGGGCACATGACGGGTTAGAAGAAACAGACAAGGGGATCCCTATCTCGTGGATCTACAAAAAAAAATTCACTCGAAGCCCTGAGGCGGCAAGAGGCACTGCGGCGTAAGGAGGCGCAAGACCAGGGAGACGAGCAAGTCGATAAGCGAACGCGGCCTCGCGCGCAGAAAAAGAACTCGAGGACGAAGAGCGCGAGCTGGAAAGACAGGATGGCGAGAAGATTACCTTATCCTTTGGCTCAAGATCGAAACCCACGGTCGACACTACGTCAGCAGTCAGTGCAAGTGGGAAGTGTAGAGGAACATGGCTCAATTGAGCCAAACCCGTCTGCATTCGGCGGCGTGTCGATGAAACTCGCTGGCAAGCCGCAGACCAAGGACGTTATCGCCCAAGCGAAGAAGAATGCGCTAGCAAGCGGCTCGAAAAATTCCAGCAAAATAGAACAACCAAAGAAGATGAGTGAGGCCGAGAGAATCATGCGTGAAGAGAGGGATAAGAAAAGGTCGCGGGAGCCGGCAGGTTTCGGGTTTAACATGTCATCCGACAAGGAACAACGCAACAGTTGAAGTGAGCGCGTATTGTGTATCTTGAAGGCTGGCATTTGTCGAAGAACATATGAATTTATGCATAGTGAATTGAATACTCCTAGATACCACGAATCATGACTGAATGCCCCAATACCGGCCTTATATCTTCATTCCTCAAAGCCAGGTCCCAACGCCACATTTTCGCCCGAAAGAAAAGTTCCCAAATGCCAAAACTCCGAGTTTATCACGCCTTAATTATCAGCCTCTGTTTCCGTACCGTCTCTCCTGCAGAGCAACTTAGCACGTCACGATCCTGTTTTCGAAACTGGGCAGCCAAATCGCAGGCCATCAGCGTCACATACGGAATATACTGTATCCGGTACTCCTCCTCGAGCGTAGATCGGATCTCATCCGGCAACTGTCCCGATACCTTGATCGCGTACAGGCCCGCCACGTAGCCATCCAGACGCTGCCACTTCGCAACCCAGGACTTAGCCGGGTTGGCGAGCGAGATGAGGCCCTCGAAGACTTGCGACGTGCAGCTTTCGATCTGTTCCTGCGAACCAGCGAGGTGCAGGAACTCTTCGCAGTTGGGACATCCCTCGTCGCGGAAGCGCTGAAACATTGGGGACGGTCAGGGAAGATGCGCTTTATTGCTGGGACAGCATTCGTCGTAGTCGAGAGTTAGGGATGGGTAGGGTAGGAGGGTCAGATTCGTACCGAGGAGGTCATCACGATGGAGCAGACCATACAGGCGCGCAGGTAGCGCTGTTGGCCGGACGTGACAAAGTTTGACATTTCGTGTTCAATCGTACAACGTCGAGGGAAGCATTAAGTATGCAGCGCGAAAGGCGTTAGGGCGACGGAATGGTTGGTCTTTGATCTCGAAGCTTGGTGGTTTGGGTGGGTATGCTTGTATCCGATATGCAAGCTTTTTACTCCGTACCTAGGTACCTAGGTAGCTACAAACTGGAAACGCTACTTTTGTCTACTTCACCCATCCTTCAAAACGTGCCAAAAACAAAATTTCTTACAAGTTTTACAGGATCGGGAAAGCAAGGTCAAGCTTTGACAATGTCTTCAAACTCGCCACCTTCTTCTAAGAAGCACATGTCAAAATGGGGACAAGAAACTGCCCATACATTGCTCAGTACCACCATCACAGAACCGCCTTTCGCATATGCTCATTTAGAACTAGCCACGGATGATCCGCAAGAAATCACTTTGGATGATCTCATGGTCAAGTCATACTGTACCGCTGCGCTGAAGCAGTTCCTAGGCCTGACAGGGCAGGCTATCCCTGTCGATATTCTCAAAGCACAGGGTAAGACCTGCTGGTTGAGGCTGCCCCGAGAAGATCTCAGCTTATTTGCAGCAGCCATCACTGCATACAGAGGGAGCACCGAAGGAGACACACAGTACATACTGCGCATGAACGGGTCTTCAAATTGGCTTGGCCTTCTGGTTGGCCAAGTTGGACAGCAAGAGCTCTTTCAAAGCTTAGAGCCCCAACAAGAAACGCAAACAGTCTCCGTCGAATAGCACATGAGATGGTCTCATAGATCTTGATATTTTGGGTATCTATGTACTTGTATATTCCCTCGCCACCACGCCACCCAATGCCAGAACCGAAAGATATGGAAAGCAAACAGATACCTCCAAGGAATGCCACCATTTCCTGACTCCGGATCCAATGCTCTGTTGATGCCTTTTGGTTAATCGGATCTCAGGCTTTTTGAGCCGAAGAATATTTCTGCACTTTTTCGTGATCGTCTCATCTTACATCAAAGATGACATGAGAGAACTTTGGGCATATGCCTGGTGGAACAGTCAGAGGAAGCAGCCGGAGGAGGTGGGGGTGGCAGAACTTCAAACTCACCATTGGCCTAATATTGGGATGGGGTACAGCGTCGAACTGCTCATAATGAAGCTTGTAATCTGCCTTGACGTTGATGTAGGCACCTTTGTTCTCGGTTGAGTCACAGTACTTGGGTGCAGAGAAGACTAACATTTCATGTTAGAGATGACAAGAGAGGCAGGTAACGCTTGGTCAACGAGTCAAGAAAGGTAGTGCATACCAGTAATGCAGCGTCCGTCGTGCTGAACTTCGTACCCATTCATGCGGACTTCATGGCTTCGAATGACTGCTTCCAAACCGTTCTTTTCGCAGAATTTCTTGGTGATGTCGGGTCCAAATTGCATACCAACACCGCGTTTGCTAGGTCCTCTACCAGGTTCCTCTTGAGGATCAGTCCACAGCATTTCCATCATGAGGCCAGCTTGTCCGGGTTGTCTCTGGTTGTGTCGGTTGAGCTTACGGATGTCGTCCAGTGTTACGTTGTCATCGGAGAAGAGGCCGCCGTGCAGGACCAAATATTTCTCGCCGACAAGCGTGGCGAGCGGAAGAGCAGAGAAACTCTCCGAAAAGAGCTTGAAAACCCTGTTCAAAGGATCAGGATACATAATAAATGGCAAGTACAGAGGGAAAGTTATTCTCCAAGCTGCAAGCACATACCTTTCATTGTATTTTGCTTTACACTCTCCTTCAAAACCGTAGACTCGGTTCATGTCATCTGTCTCGTGATTGCCACGATTGAGAAAGAGTCCACCAGGTCGCAACCATTTGTAAGCATACAACAGCAGAGCAATTTCAGTTGACCATGACCCTCTATCAACAAAGTCGCCATTGAAGAGGTACCAGTGTTTTTCATTGGGCGATCCATTGCGACGGAAGAGCTCCATCAAGTCGAAGTATTGTCCTTGATAGAGCATGTTAGCTTAGTGAGGCACAATTGTCAAGATGTGAGAAGAAGAGCAGAGAGATGACGAACCATGCGTATCGCCACAAATAGTGAGCTCAACGTCGTCAGGGATCTGCAATTCCACCATAGTGGCCTCGTCGTAGACAATATTTTTCACTGCCAGAATGATTTGATAGACATATTTCCGGTGAATTTTCTTGCCATTCTTGAATCGTTCAGTCATGTCGTCAATGAATTCTTGCGTCATCTCGTTCTCGAGCCGTACACCATCGTAGTCTTTCTCCACGACCATGGAGTCTAAATCGAGTCCCTCTGCGGCAGACGGTTCGTCGCCAACCTCGATAGCAGCAAAGAAAGCCATTTGTCGCACAATCTTCTTGCAATCCTCCAGTTTGAGCCTTGCATCCTTGTTGTTTGGATCTAGTTTGACACACTCTTTGAAGTCATCAATTGCTTCCTTGGGTCGGAGAATAGCGGTTCGGGCAAGACCACGCCGGTAGTAGGCCTACAGAATACAATAAGCTCGGAATATACAAATGTGGTTTCGGGTTGGTAAGATAATGCCTTGAGCAGTAACACCAACCTTGATGAGCTTTGGATCCAGCTCCAGCGCCTTTCCAGCATCTTGAATGGCATATCCATATGCTTCGGTCTTGATATACGCCTATAATGTTGCAAAGCAGAGGTGAGAACGATGGTCACACGACTGGGGACAGTAGATCGAATCGCATGGATAAGTCAGGCTTGAACGCACTTGAGCTCGATTGGTGAAGAAGGTGGGCTCCTTGTCGTTCAACCCGATGGCTTTTGAGTAAAAGTCGACAGCAGCAGGATAGTCGCCCGAGGCAAAAGCCTTATTGCCCTTGTTTTTAAGATTAACGGCTTCTTGTGACATGATGACGGAGGGCTGAGAGCGGAGAGTGGGAGAAGTTAATGAGTGGTGACAATGACTTGTGCCGCGACTGGAGGTGAGCGGGAACGAGGAAGGCAAATGAATGGTAGAAAGATGATTTACAGGTCTGTTCAGATCTACAATACTTGGAGAAAGCATACGCGGAAGACGCACGGGACGGCGTTACGCACCTAGCGGCAAACCAGCGGCAAACCAGCACAAGGGGGAAAAAGGAAGCGGCGTCTCGAAGTCGAAGCTGGGAAGACGGGCTGGCAAGCTGGACGGTGGTGGGCTGAGTGGTGGGCTGAGTGGTGGTGGGCTGAAGAAGACTGAAGAACAGGCTCCGATGGGAGGGACCAGACCAGACCAGACCAGGCAGACCCAATTCGAAGGCCACGAGAAGATTCACATCACCATACGTAACGTAGCGTTCAAGGTTGATAAGGGCCAACGGTAAGGCCTGCATGATCAGTTAAAACTATGGTAAAGCGCCTTGCAAGCGTATGGTAAGTAGAGACGCCAGACTCGGCCTAGCATCTGGCAACTTGCAGAATGATGCCGGACCTGTCTATGCATGTACCGATCCCTGGCCGGCGATCTTGGGCCAGGCCTTGCCAGCCGTGATGACCGCACTGAGAACCCGCTTAGTTGCATGAGTGGGTCCGTCCTTGATCAGGCATGTCACTTCAACTTACCTCAGACACCAGACAGGTCGCATCACCACGCCACATCTGCGGTATCGAATCTCGACAACAAACAGCCCGTCATCAAACGAGGGACCAGAAACTATCCGACTCGCCATCAGATATGCCACCTTCATGACGCACTGAAACGCTGTCTCTTCCGCCTCTACTGCAAACATAGTCACGTGGACATTCGCATAACGACACGCTTGCTCGTGCAGAGACCAAATGGCAGCGTCACACCCCGACACACCCTCAACGGCCTTGGTGAGGAAACGAGCAGACATGGATTTGATGCCGGCACCGCCTCCTGTCAAGAAGATCAAACGTCCTAAGAAGGTCCTGGATGAAAACTCCTATACCGAAGCCATCTCCCAAATCATAGCCAGAGACTTTTTCCCTGGACTCCTCGAGACCGAAATTCAGCAAGAATATCTTAATGCTCTCGAGTCTAAAGACACTGCATGGATCTCAAGCGTCAGTCGCCGACTTCAACATGTTATGACTCCAGGAAGACATGCTCGGCCTTCATCAGCAATGCCCATGGGTAGCGACGGACGCACACCAACCACATATTTCCAAGACACACCTGCTTCTGCCACGCCGACTGTGACACCCAGTGGCCCTCGGCTTGACATCAACATGAGCCTGACAAAATTTCAAGCAACGTACACAAGCGAAGACAATGAGAGCTTCTACAAATTGGTGGACAAACAAAACCAAAAGAAGGTCGACAAACATGCCTGGCTGTGGCGCGGAAACAAATTCCCTTCCAAGCAAATGATCAAGCAAAAAGAAGTCTCTGATCGAGTCGCTCGTACCCAGAGTTTACTCGACGATGGATTCGAACGCAAAAGGCTGGCGATCAGAGATCGTGATGATCGACCAGCGCGGCCGGATGCATGGGACGCTGCGCCTCAGAACGGTCTTATGTTTGAGCCAGCTGGACTGAATGACGGAGTTGTTACCATCGCCCAGCGAGCCGAGGAGACTTCTAGGGCGGCTCCTAGATCAATCGAGTACGCAAACACAAGGGCACCTCAGCCACACGTACCCCAACGTCCTGCTTCACCCACCCTGTCTTCCGTGAGAGAGGCCATTGCCGGCAAGCCTCGTCCCCGAGATCGAGACTCGAGTGTTACTGGAGGCGGCGAGACTCCAAGAGTGAATGGGTACTCCTTTGTCGACGACGAAGATGATGAGCCCGAGCCTGAAAGCGCTCGTCCAGCTATCAATCTGGGGCCTGGAGATGTGCACAATCCATTCAAGCTACAAGGTCAACGGAAAAGGGAGCTACTACATGAACGAATGGTGGACCGCATTGCCAAATTAAATAAGGAGTCTGCTATGCATGGGCTCCCTAGGAAAGCCATGACTCCGCAAGTCCCCAAATTTCCTAGCAGTCCCAGAGTTACTGGCGACTTGACTCCTGCAGCTCAACGACTCTGGAGTAAGATGGCGACTCCAAAAAGTAAGAAACCTGGAAGTCTTTTTGGCTGCGGTCAATCCACACCCATGCGACCGAGAGGTTCTCTCTTGCGAAGCGTTTCCAGGCCCATATCAAAAAAAGGTTAAAATTGCATTTCCGTCACAACTTAGGATTCGACTCGTATCTTCTATCACGAAAGTATGCATATGTGGTATTTTATATCCTATTTTCGAATATCTGTTAGGTTCATGGCGTTTTTACGGTGTTCTAGCCATAGCATGGCGATTACAATAGGAGGCCTCATACGCTTGTGGTTGGTTGACAAAGGACCAGCATCTAGGAGTTTCCACAAACAATATCCATTAGCATAGCACTGAGCCCGCTCTCTCAATTGACGTCACCATATTAATGAATATAAATTGAGCACTTGGATTCCGGTGCTCTTTTTTTTTTTTTTCTATAACATGACATACCGTCGGCGCTGCTGTGCTGGATGTGCCTTGTCCAGGTTGTCATTGACACGCTTAGCTGCATACAAGAACATGCCTAGGCACCTCGGTATGTAGGTGACGGGTGTACCTGGGCCACCTAACTGGGTATAGTGCAGGGGCATCAAATCCTGCCAACATCAAGTCTTCCCCTTGACTTGGTATGTGAGCACACAAACGTCTCTTATGGAAGTACTCAAAGCCCAACAGTACATACCAAAATCTGCAAGACTTCCCTTCTGCTCAGCCTCCCGAAGCGCTGCAATTTTGTTGACACAGACCACAGTAGGCACAGTACAAACAAACCCATACCGCCTGTCCGACGACACACTGCCAGAGCAAAAGTAGGTTGCCTGTTGCAACCCTCGAGGATCGATGCTGACGAGACCTAGTGGCTAAAAGAGCTTACCTATCCAATATTGACAAGGAGGCTATCCTTGCTAAAAGGGAGGCAAGCCTTAAGGCCAAAGACCCGAAAGTGGTAGAAGGTGGACCAAGATACAGAGGGATGCAGAGAAGAAGGGCGAAAGGGGTGCAAAGCCGAAGACGATCCACCTTCTACCCCGTTCGGGGTCTTTGGCCTTGAGGCTTGCCTCCTTGTTGGCAAGGATAGCCTCCTGGTCAATATTGGATAAGTAAGCTCTTTTAGCCACTAGGTCTCGTTAGCATCGATCCTCGAGGGTTGCAACAGGCAGCCTACTTTTGTGACCTCTATCAGTGTGTCGTCGGACAGGCGGTATGGGTTTGTTTGTACCATGCCTGCTGTGGTCTGTGTGGGCAAACGCCCTAGGAGGCTGCGCAGAAGGGAAGTCTTATAGATTTTAGGCAAGATTTAATGTTGGCAGGATTTATAAGAGAGAGGGAAGGGACAATAGAAGGCGATAAGGGCTCGTTTATATATGCTGTGTGCGAGCATTTAAGTCTTTAGCGTGAGTTATTTACGCAATATGTGGCGAGTATTTAAGTTTTTAGCGTGACTTAATCGCGTGTATAGCGTAGGCAACTACAAGCTAGCTTTTATGGGCGCGCTACCTACCTACAGCCACAACCCTTAATTCAAAAACCTTAATTATAGTGTTTGTACAGTATTTTTGTTACGTGCCGGATCTGGTCACGTAAGAGATGGATTCGTACCGTTACAGGCCGTATCCGAGGAGGTCATTAAATGGTCATTGAAGTAGGAAAACGATGACAAAAGATGTCAATTCTGTGATATATGTAAGATGCTTGTTCGAATCCGACTTCGTCTTTACTAGAAGCAGCCTTATATTCCCGATAGGAGGTCACGTGCTGCGTGACAAGGTTGGATCTGGCTGTGTGTCGTAACAATTTTGTTTAGTGCTTTATGGTTCTCTAGTTAGTGTACAACTAGGCCTTACCTCATGCAGTGCCTGGCACAAACTGGGAAAGGAAATCAAAAAAAAATTAATAGCGCAGGGGGCGTGACGGGGACCTGTCAATAAATTAGCAGCCATTAATTGGCCAAGAGAATCACAGCTGCCAATCAAAGCATATAGTGTTCAAAATCGGTTAGTGTAGCGCTATTTTTCTTATTTTTTTAGCCTCGGTGGATTTCAGCCCATCACAGGCTGTTATTATAGCAAAATGACCCGCTCTACTATACACAAATGGGTGGCCCAGAGGTCTCAGCGCACCTATATCTTTACATGTAACCTGAATTTTTAACGCTCTCTTTGAACATCTCCTTGCAGGGAACCCTACTGCCCAGCCGGGCACATAGCAAGAAAGCACCACTGAGTTTCCGATGTAAGCTATACGTTTCTTCCGGCGGGGGCGCAAGCCGCTCTCTCAACATGACGGGTATCAGAGCCTTGACTCGTTCAGTGATGGTCTGATCCTTGAAGTCATACACGTCTGGCGCCGACTCCATGAAGGGCTCTGCAAGCGTAAGTACAGATTGTGTATGGGCCTCGAGCATCGGCCTGCTCTCATGCCCTGTCAAGTAGCCCAGGCTCTCGGACAGCGACTTGACTTTTGCGCGATCTGAGCGGGATGCTGCGTTGAGGAGTTGCACGTACTGTCGCAGAAAGTCCTCGGGGTACTCTCTCGAGGCGCCAAAGTCCAGCAACACAAGCTTGCCGAGCTCTGCGTTGTACAGAAAATTCGTCCAGTTGGGGTCCGTCTGCATGAACTTGAACTCGGTGATTTCCCGGAGGCACAGACGCATGATTTGCGTACCGATCCAGTCGCGCTGCTCTTGGGTGAAGGACTTGACGCGCGTGACGCCTTGGCCGTCCATGAAGTCCATGGTGAGGACTTGTTTCCCGCAAGCTTCGAGGTGTATGTCGGGCGCTAGGAAGACATCCTGCTCGCCGTGGAGGAGGGCCCTGTATCGGAGGGCGCACTGAGCCTCGCGCTCGTAGTCGCATTCCCAGCCGAGTTCGAGTCGGGCGTTGTCGATGGTCTTTTCGAGGTAGAGGCCCTTGGGAAGAAGCTTGGTGGCGTTCAGCAGGATTTTCAGGTTGTCCAGGTCAGAGTTGATCGAATCGGCGACGCCAGGGAACTGGATTTTAACGGCAACCCTCTTGCCGTTGGACTTGAGGGTGGCTTTGTGGACTTGGCCGATTGATGCCGCCGCAATCGGCGTCTCCTCGAACTCGCCGAACAAGTCGCGCCAGTTCTCGCCCAAGTTACTCACTAGAACCTTGTCTCTTTGCCAGCCAGGCATGTAGTCTGCTCTGTCTTGGACACGCTGCAGTACCTCTTGAATCGGTGCCGGGAGCATCTTGGAGTCCTGGAAGCTCATCATCTGGCCGAGCTTAAGCGCCGCGCCGCGCATGCGCGACAACTTGGCTACCATGCGCTCCATGTTCTTGCCGCTGAGAAGGACGGATCCCTGACCACCAAGTCCGAATGCTCGGCTCACGCTCTCTGTCATTGCCCCCCCTAACATGCCGGCTGCGAGGCCACCATAATTCAAGAGGCGGCTGAGCCGCGATGCGGGAACCTTGGACTCTCTTAGTGAGTAAGTTGGTATGACGGGTGCTGTATCAGCAGCGTTGTCTTTGGCCTCGCCGGCCACTTCCTCGTCCACTTTGGGTGGCTCAGGAGTTTGTTCCGATGTATTAGACTCGGGCGATTGCGCAGGACTCGGGATTTCGGCAGCTTTGTCTGCATTCGGTGGGACAAAAAACTCTTGCCCTAGCTTAGACTCCTTAGACTCTTCGGACTCCGTAGTTACCACCTCTGTCACCACAGGCGCAGGATTTGGCCAGTGCCGTAGAGGATGTTCCTTTGCAGGTGCGTTGGATCTGCAATCTGCAGCGGCAGCATCGTTCCTCCGCAAGGAACTCAATATTGTTGAACCATGAATTGTATGGAATATGTTTGCATCGACACCTTTGGGCACATCTGGTTGTTCTGCAGCAGCCCTGAGGGCCTCTTGTCTCCGCTGGTATACCCGGGCGAATTCTGAACTGGTGGCGGCTGGGCTTTGTTTCTGTTCTTCGGTTTCTTGTTGTGAAAGAGTAGCTCGGGATGATGGTTGAGAGGGCGGCGACGTGCTCAGGGATACCGTGGCGCTGTCACTGACATTGATATCGGCTGATTCATGTTCAGTTAAGCTCTCTGCCTGCACATGCCCGGTGCTCACGTCCTGCGCAGAAGGCCTCTTTGGCCTACTATCTCGCCATTTTGCTACCACAGCAGACGTCTTGCTGAATGTGTCGAGCTGCCGAGTCCGGAGGGCAATATGCTTGGCGGCGACGGATCTCGAGGCGCCGAGCAATGCTGCCACATCAATTGCAAAGTCGACGAGCCGCATAAGAACGTGGAGGCCTCGAAGGGCCGGGGACGCATCGATATAAGAGCTGCAGTGGGCTTCGGATCTTATCAATGGAGCTGGGATGCGAGACTCTCGCACGATGCGTGGCTCTCTGTTGGGGTCAGAATGACAGGATGAATGCTATTCGCGCAGCAGAAAATTGCTTTGCTCGCAGCAGTCCCACTTCTACCCCACTCTTTTTCGTCAGCCGCCCCTTTGACTCCGTACACGGAGGAAGGCAGTGGGGAACACAGGGAAGAGGCTCTACTTATAGTTAAACCCTCGCGAGCCTCTCTGCCGTCACGGGGGCCCAGCCAAACGCAGAGTAAAAGAGCTCTTTCAATGTTTAGGCGATTTCAGAGCACTTGGTGCTATTTTTCACTGGCAGTAGCTGTAACGCAACCGTAGCAGTGCACCCTGTGAAATTATCATCAGTATGGGGCTTCGGGAGGTCGCATGTATACAGAATTACAGAACAATTGCCGATTGTTTCCATTCGATCTCAATTCGTGGACATTCTGCGCTTGTCTGCCGAAGAGTAGTTGACTGTCGTTAGCTAGGCCAATTCTCCCATGCTCTTGTTGTCCAAGACTCTGAACTACAAAGGAGAGGCGAAGGAATGTCAAAAAAGCTGGAAATTGTGATACTTTGCAAAGCCCCTTCTCGGCCACAAGACGTATACGTATGAGGCCATCAGCTCGAGCCTGCCTCGTCGGGATTTTGGCATCAATACGCCTTCAGAGCCCCCGGAACGCCAGCTTGTGTGCTTCGACAATTCAAGTTTGCCCATATTCCATATTTACACATTACGGAGCAAGTTTTTGTCGAATGGAATCTTGCGACCGTTGCCAGGTGCCCCTGGCCTGGCTAGCAGCTGGCTCGGCCGGCAACGGGCTGGCCGCGGATGCACCAAGCTTTAACCCCGCCGAATCACATCCCACTTGCCTGAGCTCTTGGGCCGTCATCTCGAAACCATTCATTTCGGAACGAAGACTGCTCTGCAGCAATTTTCTCAGCCATTCGTGTTGACAAGCTTGCGTTGCTTCTAGCAACCTCGGCGACAAGCTGACCGAGACGATAGACGACAAGCGATTAGCTTCATCGCACGCTTCCCGCCCGCTTCCGCCCGAGCTGGTTTGCCGTCGTCGGCTGTACGCCGTCATCGCACTTGCAACACCACCGCCGCTCCTGACTCCCACTCCCACCTCGTGTCTTGCCAGCCATATCACAGTCACAGTCGCATCGTCACGCGTCAGCCCTAAGCTAGCCCCTCACCAATCGAACCACGATCCGTCGTCCCAAAACGAAAACCCACGAACATAAAGGCCCACGTTTCCCGCGCCAGACCATGGGAAATAACCATTCGTCGGCTGGCAAGTCAGGCTCGTCAGGCTCCCAGCCTGGTGCCCCGCCAAACGACTCTACCAACTCGACGGCCAGTACCTCAACTCACACTGACGGACACTCTCATCACCATCATCTCTTACCTCATCATCGAAGGGAGTCTCGTAATCATCCCGCCTCTTGCCACTCTGCACATAGCTCGGCCGCTCCTCCAGAACCCTCACTTGCCCAGGCCACAGGCTCCACCATCGTGAATCGACCCAAGAGCTTGCCTGGTACAGCTGTCTCATCTTTGAGCGGCTCTCCACACAGCAACATATCGACCGCATCGAAGCCCACCGAGGCTCGTCCGGTCAGAGACGAGCCCACCAAACCAGTCGATGTCCCTGTCGAAGCCGGCTCGCTTCGCTCTCACAGAGAAGCGCAAGCATCTGCCGCCGAACAAACCGGTATTGACCCGTACCTCGTATCCAACAGCAGCATCACAGATATGTATCTAAGAGGACCACCCCGGCTGCCTCTCCCAATCGAAGAGGAATTGCACACCCCCGGCTCGCCTATACTCGCACCCGAAGAAGGGCATGGCGATGTTGAGCTGGGTGAAATCTCGGATGGCTTGACGAGGAAAAGCTCTGCCGTGAGTGCCACGACAGTAGAGGACGATGAGTTTGAAGAATTGAGGGTGGACAAGACGAGGCCTATGGTTCCAACCAAAATTGAGTGGAAGCGCGGAGGAGACAAGATTTACGTCACTGGCACCATCTTTCAATGGAATCGTAAGCAGCGGCTACATCCTGTGTAAGTGCCTTCCGTCTATTCTCTCGAGTGGCCCGGGCTCCCTTTTTTGCCCGATTGTCTTTCAATGCCACGTATAGATCTGACTAACAATGACAATGAAGTGAGGGAAAGCCTGGACATTTTGCCACCACCGTGTACATTCTTCCTGGCACTCATCATCTCCGTTTCCTGGCCGATGGCATCATGCAGACATCTCCCGACCTGCCCACGACAGTAGATTTTGGAAACAACCTCGTCAACTACATCGAAGTCAATCCCGATGCATTGCTCAAGACCAGACAAGGGTCTGGTACGTCCATGACGGATGCCAACGCCGACTCATCATCCCCAACCGACTCACAGGCTAAAGAGCCGGCCAAGCCAAGGGGTAAACCTGTTCCCGCCCCAGAAACCTACGTTAGCCAAATTCCGCAGTACCTCGTCGACTTTGACCAGCCTGAGGAATCGTCAGCGTACCGGAATGCTGTGGCTGCGATTGAGAAATTGTCCACACCACCTAGTCTCCCTGGCTTTTTGGGCAAACCCATTCTCAACGCCGCCACGCTGATGAAAGACGATAATTCTGTCCTGAACATGCCGAACCATACTGTTCTCAACCACTTGGCCACGAGCAGCATTAAAAATAATGTCCTCGCTGTGTCGGCAACTACCAGATATCACAACAAGGTAATTCATTCTGCTCTCGTTTCCTTTTTAGTGCAACATGTTGCCAAGATATGCTAACATTGTGTGTGCAGTATGTTACCACAATAATGTACAAGCCTACCTCGTCAGATGAGGACTGACCATGATCTGTCTATGAGCAAAATTGGGTGTTCTTTGATTTACCTACCTTCTCTCGATGTTATGGCGCTTTAGACTAGGGCTCGGGGTTTCGTAGGGATAGATTCATTCGTGGTTAGATCATGATTTATATGGTACCCCCATGGCTTGAGGATGAAGCAGCGGTGGGTTGGACCATTTTCATGACAGCCAAGGTATCAGGGACAACAGAACTTTGTGTGTTAGTGCAGGCATTTTGTACCCTTGTATGGAACCTGTGCGAGCAAATTACTAGAATGGATGACATAATGCCACTAATATTTTCTGATATCCAAAGACAAATACAATAATGCAAGTACGCGTAACGCCGTCCTATGGAGGCCAATAGTTAGCTACTCGAGTATATATTTCCTTTCAGCCGCAACCAGACACCAAGTTCTTCAATCCCTCCACTTCACATAGACCTCGTCCGTCCTAAACCGCTGCGTGCACACACTCTCTTTCAGCGGCGTCTTAACTCCCTCCTTATATGCCAACAGACCTGCCTGCGCAATCATAATTCCGTTATCAATGCAGAACCGCTCATCCGTCGCATAGACACTACCTCCTCTCTCCTTGGCCATCTCCCCCATCATATCCTGCAATCGCTCGTTACACCCGACGCCTCCCACGATCAAGACCTGGCTGCTCCCCACGTGAGCCATGGCCCTTTCCGTGATTTCGACCAGCATCGCAAACACCGTCTCTTGCAGCGAATAGCATAGATCTTCTGCGGTGAAATCCGCCTTCGCGCCAGCGGCTTTCATCTGCGCCGCCAACGCGTCCGCGCTGGCCAGAATTCCCGAAAACGAGCAATCCATCCCCTTGACTGTGTAGGGCAAATCGAGAAGCTTGTCGGGGTTGCCCTCCTTGGCCATCTGCTCAATGTTGTACCCCGGCGCAGGGTGGTTGCTGATCTCGAGGGTTCGCGCAAACCGATCCAGGCAGTTCCCCACAGCTATGTCGAGCGTCTCTCCAAATACCCGGTACCGTTTCTCCGCGTACGCTATCACTTGGGAGTTGCCGCCGCTGACGTACAGGACGACGGGGTTGTCTGCGCCGGTGATCTGGCGGCCCATTTCGATGTGGCCGACGCAGTGGTTGACCCCGACGAGGGGCCTGTCCCATAGGAGAGAGAGGGTCCGCGCGGCTATGGCGACGGATGTGAGGGGGGCGCCCATGCCGGGCCCTTGGGTGAAGCATATGCAGTCGACGTCGGAGGGGGTGACGTTGGCGGCGGCCAGGGCAGAGCGCGCGAGTTGGACGAAGTGTGCGCGGTGATGGGCGGCTGTGTCTTTGGGCAGGAAGCCTGTGCCTGGGGGGGAGACGAATGTGTGGCGGAGATTGGAGAGGATCTTGGTGCTGGTCGGGGTGTGTTGGATGAGGCCTATGCCGAGCTTGTTGGCTGAGCCTTCGCAGCCGAGGGCGATGTAGCTGGTTTTGGTGACCATGGAGGCCCAGGGGGGTGAGAGGTGGCTCGGTTTTCTTGACGGTGCTAATGTGGTTCGTTTTGGGAATGGATGCATGGCGCGCCGGGTCTGGGCTCGAGAATGTCGTAGTTGGGGAGTGGTGATGGTCTACTTGGAGAAGTGAGGTTTGGAAAAAGTCCATGTACTCCGTGCAAGCAAGCAGCTATGCCATTACCATGGAGGAGGGGTGTCGATGACAATGGAGGGGCAGACGGCCTGGTAAGTGGGGCTGCGAACAGGGGGCGAGATAAAGATAAGAATACTATCAAAGAGGGCGCTCAGGAATCCATCGCAATGCCGATTGGCCCGCAGGAGGGCAGACTGCACTCCCCCATGCTGTTCCAAACGAAGTCACGAACACAAATTAGACTTCAGGCTACGAAGTATGTTGCGCGTAGTGTCTCGGTGTTGCGCTGCAGGCTTTTGAGAGCCGTCACATCTCACCGGCGAGAGCACGCACAGATATACATAGACGCCCGCCTCAGAAGCTAGAAGACGGAACGCGGCGAGTACTGACATGATGAGTGGTTTTAGTATTTTCAACTTGGGATGAGCCCCCTATGCTTGCGAAGATCACGTGGCGAAGTCTGCATGATGAAGATGGCCGACGATGGACCGCCATCATCCCATCACCAGCTTCAAGGCCAGAGTCAGATTGTAAGGATTGAAAAGAAAGGGTGTCTGCATTTTCACCTGCCAGATAAAAAACCCCAAAAAACAAGGCTTCGACTCCAAAGCAAACATTCACGGCGCCGCACCCATGAAAAATCCAAACTGGCAAAAAAAAAAAAAAAAACACAGCAAAAATAAAAACTGGTAGTCGAACCAAGACTTTGTGGGAATTTTAAACGACAGAGGGGATACCAGAAATTGGTTCAAAAGAAACGCTCACCACGAAACCCCGACCCACCTCTGCACGGGGCCCCGCTGCTCCAGGCCCCTCTCGCCTAGCTTACAAACAAACCCCAAGGTTCACCACTTTTTCAACGGCTCTTTTGGAAAGGGTTTTTTTTAAAAAATCATCACGATTGATGAAATTCTGTTTGAGAGAGATAATTCTCCCTTTTTTTTTTTTTTTTTTTTTTAAATAAAAGATTTTGCATCTTTCGCGGCTTGGGGGTTCCTTTTTTTCTTCCTTGTTGCTGGAGGAGACCTTCCGGCGGAGATGCCGATGCGCGCTGACTTAAAGCTTAAGCTTTATCTGGCAATCGCACGGCACATGACTTTCTCTTGTGCGACACCTCGCTACCCGGATTTTGCCTCGAGTTAGCAGTTAGCCCAACCTTCACCGAGCGCGCTATAGACGACTTCTGGCAAGGTGCTCATCTGATTTCGTTCAAGGCCTGTTCGCTCATCTGCAACGAATACAGAGCGTAGAAGGGCAATCCTTCGCCGACGCCGGCCACATCTTGCTTGAAAGCTTCTCTCCTCACGCACCGACCCAACATCGCCAAAGCAGTCTGACTCGCATCATCCATTCAAAGTCACAACAGGGACAGGGGCAGACAACCGTTCCTAGCGGACCTGTATTGGCCCTAGTTTTGCTCTCTTTTTGCATTCTCGCCTCGTGAGGGCGCTTCTGCGTCTTTCGTCTTCATTTCTTCATCTAAAACCGCCCAAGCAAAGGAAAAAAGATGAACGCCCAACTCCGCGCAAATGCCAACCCGCTCAACCAACCGATCCATCACCAGGCCCGCGCCGAAGGAAATAAATTACTATACACTTTCAAGATTCGTCCAGTTTAGAGACCCTTCGATGGCATGTCGAGCCGAAACGAGGGCGTTTTAGCTCGACAATACCGAAGAGTCGAACCGCTTGGAATCAACATAAACACAAAACGGTGACATAGCTGGCTCCGCTGTTCACCGGCATTTACGAAATTTCCCACCTATTACACACAAACACACCATCGTCCATCTACCCAGTGGCATGTGCGGTCCGTGATGATAGCCTATGACACCGCCTGCGCTTGAGCTGCTGCCAGCGGTGGCTGTGGCAGTGCTCGGTTTCCAGCTGCTGCCGCCGCCGCCGCTGCTGCTGCTGTTGCTGCTGCGACGGTTGCTGCATCTGGAGGCATTTGTTGTCGTGCTCCACGAAACATGTATGGGCTGAGTGGGATTGTCGCTCTGAATTTTAGCGCCCGGGTGTCAAAAGGGTCGACTTCGTACACTGGTGGATCGACTTCATCATCTTCTGTGTCGTACTTCCACCGATCCGAGTATTCGTGGCTTTCTTGCCTTGGTATTGACATGCCTCTACGGTCAACCCACAGCCTTTGGAGTCTGCCGATGCGGCGCCGAAATGCCGGCTGGTTCGTCTGGGGCTGTTCATGGGACAAGTTCGCCTTAAACTGAATTACGGGGAAATGCTCGGACTTGTCAATATCCATTGACTCAGATGGCATCTCATCAACGTCCATTTCCCCCGAGGATATGGATGCTGGGGGTGTCATAAGATACTGAGTCTTGGCTGGTCGGAATTTTAGCGCCATACCCTGCTCCTTGACTGGTGACAGAGGAGCTCTAGTGAGATCAATATGGTTCTGATTCCACCGCCTATGGTTTTGCACTTTGTTCTCAATATCATCCCGAAGCTCATTCTCTTTTTGGGTCAACTGATCGGCAAGCAATGCGAGGTCTTGTTCAAGGGAACGACCATCTGACCGGACAGGCACTCGGAGTTGAGTGGCTTGCTGTCTTTGGGCGTTTGAGGATTCAGCAGCCTTTCGTTTCTGTGGCTAATTTACACAAGTTAGTACCATATGGCACTGCGATGAAAGCGGGGTCTTGGCTGATTTTGCTTACCTTTTGGTTCACAAGGTCTTCGTCCTCACCCTTGATTCCCAGCCTCAACTTCATCTGCTTCAGCATAGCCCGCTCTTCCAAGACAGCACGGTCCATGTGAAGCAACTCCCGCTTCATCATCTCACGCTCAAACGACAATAAGACCAGCTGGCGACCATCTTCAAGCTCGCGTCTTAGGCGCTTGAGCGCTTCTGCCACCTTGTTATCACGAGCTCTAGTCTTCCTTGTTTGCCTGGCTTCTCTTCGTCGAAAACAGACGAATGGGTCAGTATCATCGGTCTCCTGATGTGTCTCAACCTTGAGTGTCGGGTGTAATGGCTTGTTGCCCACAGCAAGTCGACTATTCTTCCAGTATTCATATATCGCTTTGGCGTGCTGCAGAATAGAAGTTGAGCCAATATGGTTGAGAGATGCTACCATCATGTCATAGGCTACGATGGTGTTGTCGACGGATGCGAATGGAGCCTGCTCGGAGGCGGTGTCCTCAAACACCTCCATGATGCGTTCAAAATCATCATCCGACAGAGGACCTCCAGCGGGATTCTTTGAGTTATAAGACTTTAAGAAGTCGACATCCGCGCTGCTCATGTCATACTGACAGCTGATACATTCTTCCACGGTTTGCGAAAACCGAATGTATGAAGATGGTTGATGAAAGTTACTGGGGTATAACTCATCGTAATCGATGTCACTCTCCTTGGGGGGAGGGACTGGAATTTCCAGGGAATTACTAACCCCAGTGTCCCTGAGAATACTCTGAAGATGGTACTCCTAGAAGGGTGACAGAAGGGTTAGTCAATCTGTGGTGGACGGGCATACTGCCACCAACTTGTCGTGGCTGCATTGACACCTTGATGATGGTTCCTTGTTGATATCACGTGATAATGCACGTGATATCAGAAAGCATAATAGGGAGGGAAACATGCTCACTTTTTCTTCAGCATGCTCAACACCTGTTGCAATTTGGATCTCGGTAGTGAGAGCTTCATACTCGGAAGGGTCGATTTGATCCTCTCTGAGCACGGGAAGAGCGGTTTTCACACTCAACTTCTTGACTCTGACCTTGCGCGAAGACATGGTGGCAGGTTGGACAAGATCGGCGCCAAGCCAGCGGAAACACCGCAAAAAAAAATCGATCAAGTCATAAAAAGAGGCATCAAAAGTCGCCTTTTGCTAAAATTATGATGGAAAAGGCGTTTTGGTGGCTCTTTTCGATGGCAGAGTTGTCGCGTTCGACGGGGTGACGTTGGGGATTGTTTGCCGCGCGAAGAATTTTCACTGGGTGGCAAGCCGTAGAAAGATTGCTGTTGTCTGATGACAGCGACAAGTTGGGTGGTGCCAGGCAGAGGGAGAGTGTGAAAAGTCACTCTGCACGCTTGTTTGGTGGAGAAGATACTTGTGGCGCCTGGGGCTCCGCCTCCCTTCCCACCCCTCCTTTGGGCTGGACGCGCCTGAAAGGACTGTGTGGGTGGCTGCCCACCTACGCCTGTCACCTAAACTCAACCACTGTACGGAGTACTCTGTGGCATTTCGTGCCCGTTTGCAGCCCACCTCTCCACCAGAGAGAGCCAATTGCCGATGTACAGCCGATTATCCATGCGCCACATGTAGTTTTGCTGGTGCACAAGTGAACGTTTAGATGACATTTGTTCATAAGCTGTCCTCCATATGCTTATGCGGCCAATACCAACATGCCGATGCTGATGAAGAAGAAGAAGAAATAGAGAATAAATTCATTGAAAATGATGACACCACAAGCTTATTTTCTCGATGCATATGAGTAAATTGCGTTTGTTGTCTCTTCGAACCCGACCTATATACAATCAATTATTCGTCACTCTCTGAAGGCGGCAAGCGCCAGATGGTCCGTGCACATGGGGTCAACTACCCCTCTACCCATGGTCAGACAAGGCTCGCTGTCATCCAACTTCTACCGATCCCTTATTCAGCCTTATTGCGACTACATCACCAGCCTCCTGGCTCCGTTCACTTCGCCAAACTTGTCTACCAAAGAAGTCGCCTTCGACAAAAAACCTGTCTCGCCCGATCGTCGTAGAGACCGTCTCATTTGTGTTTGTCCGTCACCATGGGCAACACAACCAGCCAAGTCCTGGACAATATTGTCCAGGGTTCCAACTGTAAGACGCTTGGATTCCCCCCCTACGCCTTTATCACATCAATAACACTGACGTGACTTCAAGTCGACAGAGATGAAGTCGACCGGTTACGGAAGCGGTTCATGAAGCTGGACAAAGTATTAACCCTACCAATCGAAGTAATATGAACATGAACTAAACAACATGAGGATAACTCCGGTACCATCGAGCGCGACGAATTTCTAAGTCTTCCCCAGATCTCGACTAATCCCCTCGCCACACGGTTCGTATACCCTCCTCGCCGCCTAAGTTGCTTCCCTGCTATCATGAACAAAGACAAAAAAAATTACCATTCCTCAACAAAAAGCCATCGCGATGTACTGAAATTTGCGGCACGCCTAGAATGATAGCCATTTTCGACGAAGACGGCGGCGGAGACGTTGACTTTCAAGAATTCGTATCGGGCCTCAGCGCATTTAGCAGCAAGGGCAACAAGGAGCAAAAGCTGCAATTCGCGTTCAAGGTGTACGATATCGATCGCGACGGGTACATATCCAACGGCGAGCTTTTCATCGTCTTGAAGATGATGGTTGGTAGTAATCTCAAGGATCAGCAGCTGCAGCAGATTGTGGACAAGACGATCATGGAAGCGGATCTGGATAATGATGGGAAGATCAGCTTTGAGGAGTTTACGAAGATGGTTGAGAATACAGACGTCAGTATGAGCATGACGCTTGGTAAGTTTACTTTCTTGGCATTAGTTTCCTTGGTTTTTTTTTTTTTTTTTTCAGTCTGAAGGCAGAGATGCGCTGTCAAGGCCCTGCATCGGTTTGCGCTTGGAGACGACAGTGAGTGAATGGTGTGGCTAACGGGTGTGCCAGACCAATTTTAAAAGTTGGGGAGGGAGAGGGCAACACTTATCGTTGGAAAGGTGGATCGCTGAAAGACTTCTAGAAGCATTCGGCATAGATACAAGAGCATCATGATGATGACTTATCGGCATTGATGAATGGATGTACAGCTTCAAGCAACGTGCTGTTAGTGGCCAAATGGGAGTTCCAAAAGGGTCACCCACGACGTTTATAGGAAGTATTCTTTGTGTGGCTTCGAGGCTCCACGTGAATACTTCTGATGGGAAGGGGAGGAGAGAAGGGGCCGAGCATTGCAAGGATTGGGTTCACGGCCAGCAGCCTCTCTCTGTACATAGGTATGTGTCCTGGGATACTGCAGCCTTTAGCCAACCGGTCGATTACAGCAGCATTAAGGATAGAGTATGTCGAGCCACTAATCCAATCTTGGTCTTGGACTGGTTGCCGTTGTGTCATAATTCGCGTCAAGTTCATGAAGAGATAGGAACCAGGGTATTTCTCGCAACTGGATAGGAACGTCTGTTCAACTGGCTACCTCCGGAGGAAATTGTTCGACTGAAGCACCGAAGTACAGGCACTCAAAGTCGACTGGAGCAGCAAGCATCTGAGAGCTCAGCTAGATAAGGATCGCTAGCACTATATGTATCCTACGGTAGAGAGGGTACTAGGGTACTAGGTAGGTGCCTAGGGTAGGTACTGTATGCTTTGGCATAGTGAGCAACAGTTGCCCAACGCTGCTTAACAGCTGTCAGCAAGACACTGCACTGGAGCTATCGCATTGGCACCAGTTTCGGACGCTCTTTCCATCGAAAGCAGCGTATCCAATTGTGACGGATGCATTTCTAGCCGAGTGAAAAAACTCTCAAGCTCCGTCACCCAACCCGAGACCAGCGACACTGCTGCTGAACCTAACCTCTTCGCAATCCACGACCGTGTTCCCAATGCCGCATCGCACCGGATGTCAATAAAATCCAACGACGACATCTGCTCTGTATCATCACCGTTACCTTGGACCGCAGGCAAGCCCAGTGGCTGAAACTGTCTTGAGGCCATCAGGTTCGTCCAGCTTCCAAATTCAGCCATGTTGTAACAGCTGGAACAAATTGCCATCCTTATATCTTGATTTTGACAGTCTATGACAAAGATACCAAGCACTTCAAGACCTTTTTTTTCAGGACGTTTATGTTCAAACCCCAACCACTACATAAAAGAAGTCAGTCAGTCCCCAGGTACTCACTCGGTCCGTGAACTGGGGTCGCGCTACGGAGTCTACCCCTACCCAGCGACTGTGGCGGCACACCCCCAAGCGTGCAGCGTTGGTATCAATATTTCGGCCGCACAGGATGATGGAAGAGACTGGTGGCAACCCATTGATCGTACAATGCCAGTTAAGCAAGCATGCAGGCTGCCGGTCAAAGCGACAGAAAGCTACCTGTCAGTCAGCCGCGCACTAGGGCTAAGGACCGGTCTGTAAGACGCAATGTAAGGGGTCAATGTGCAAGGTTCTCATTTCAGAAAATGAAAGTATCACAGAGTGATGGCCAACACAAGCACAAGTGTGATTTTGGCCAAGTGATTACTTTCTTTTCCCTCGTCTCGTCACTTATCAATATGCGCGATTACTCATCGATGCGCCATCCCTGCCTCCCACAGCATCACAGCGTACCCGGTCGTGCCGGCAACGCAGATCCTGGAGATGGTTTCCGTTGCGACAGGTCAAGGAACGGGCGGCCCTTGGATCAAATCAACAGGTTGAGATCTAGCGTGAAGACAGGGATCACGCATCTGTTAGGGATTGGTTACGGTAACGGACCCGACGCCCGTCCTCACCCTCGACCTCTACACCTGCACTGTCGCCGAAACCCTAGCCAATCACTTATATATTCATTTTTGCATCCACCTTTGCCATAATAATAAGGGTTCCTTCCTCCCTGCTATGTCGATGCGCATGTTCTGCTGGCATTAGCACATTTTGGGTCCACCAGAGTGCACGCTCTGTGTCGAATGCCAAGATGGAAGTCCGCTTACAAATAATGCAGGACAGGAACTGTCTGTCATATTCTTGACAAAGAAGAAGAAGCAAAGGGCGGGTGTTATATCACGGGACGGCTCATCCCAAAACTCGCATATGTGTACGGAGTACATGCAGATTCACACCGTCTACCGACTGCGAGACGAGGCGCCTGCGCAAAGCACCGACGTTGCAGTGAATACCCGTGTCTCACCCCGCAGACTGTCATGTCAGGCCTACGTCGCCCCTCTTCTTTCTTTTTCCCTTTCTGCTCGTTGATCCGGCTGAAAATACAGGAATAGTTAAAGAGGTTGAAACTTGATCGACGCACCAACGCACCCCATTGGCATCACAATATGAGGAATCATCCTTGAGTCGACAAGTGAGTGTAGCTAGGAGCCAACTCGCCGCGCAAGTGGCAAAGCGTTTGTCCGCTGAGCCGGCTGCTTATCTTGCCAGCAGTTGAATGGCGGCTGTAGCCTTCCCAGGTCGTGTAGCTGGCGAGGGACAGCATGACGCCCTTGCCGTCCTCAGCACGGCAGTGACACTCGAAAAGATGACGGGTATGCGAATCACATTCTTGAACCAACTCGTTCCGACAAGCCTCAACCTAGCAATGGCGGTAGAGGATCAACCCACGATCTGATAGGCTACAGCTGCTGCGGCTCTCGCCATTCCAGATACTCGGAACGTACTAGACCAATCAGTATGCAGTGTCGGAGCCTTCCCTTGCCGCACGTCCCCGAGCAATTGCCCGAGGCGTTGGCAAAGACGATGGATGGGGCTGCATGCATCTGGTCCTGCCCGATTCGAATCATTATGTGAAGGGCGACAAAGCGCCCGTCACTTTATAAAATAACGAGATCAACCGAAAGATCTCACTTCAAGGTAGCAATATCCTGCATCTTGCGGAGGTACTGGGGCAAGCGAGGTAGCGTAGCGTATTGATCCTTTTTGCCTTTGCGAAAGGTACCTATACACCTACACTAGCCTCACGTCTAATTGGCCAACATCCCGGATACATTAAGCCAGGTTTACCAAAAAAAAAAAAAACCACGTAGCTAGCTGAAATTTTCTCCCCCGTGTTGTCAATGCGCCTGGCATCATTGCGGAATCGGAATTCTCCCCCGGGGGGGGGGGCGGATATGAGTACATGCACAACAGGTATCGAGGAGGGGCGCAATTCTGTTGGCATCCATGACGTTATCCCGGGCCTTCTGTTGGTGTCACAGGAGGCGTCCCGGTCTTTGTCTTGTCCTGATTTTCGTTGCGTCTGCGCCGTGCGACTTGTTTTCAACCAAGAGCGCCTCTCCGTCACTCTCCTCGGACGTCTACCTGTAGCACTTATCAACCCAAGCCATCATCACCGTCAACCCCTATCCCTACTGCATGTGTCCCCCACCCCCATGCAATCCGGAGAAGAAGAAAAACAAAAGCTAGGGAAGCAAATCGGACAAATCAAAAGGGAATAAAGCATCGGATATTTCAAACCAAGAGGGGAAGGGGAGTCCAGCACCTCCGCTCACGCCGCCCTTCCTTCGCTTTCCCAACATCATCAGTGTTTCCTCTATTGAGCGCCTGCGTTGTTGAATTCCGCCCACACTTCGCGAGATCTATCATGCTCCCTATTATAATAACATTGACCTAGGACAACCGGTAGAAGGTATAAGGAACCCTTTCTGTGAATAGACTAATACAAGTGTTAGACTATCTTAAAGATCAAGCCACGCGGAAGAACCACAGGCGATTTCTATTTCTGTTTACGATTTAGACATAGATGCCGGGGACTTAGAAAACCAAGACCTGCCCATATGTACCCTTTCTGGGAATAGTCTATACAGGCGTAAGACTATTTCAAAAATTAAGATGCGCGAAATAGTCTTACGCTTGTATTGGTCTATTCCCAGAAAGGGTTCTTTATATCTTTACCGGTTTTTATCGGCCGATATTATTATAGTAGGGAGCATTATAGATCTCGCGTAATGTGGGCGGGTCTTAGTTCTTTTAAGTCCCCGACATTTATCTCTAATAGTAAACAGAAACAGAAATCGCCTGTGGTTTTTATCTACATTATGGCGCGTAAAAGTTATATACCCTCTATAATGCTGATCAGTGTTGATACTAGTGAGAGGAAGAACAAGAAAAAGCGGGGAAACCCGATAGATGATTGCGATATGCTCGAAACAATTGAATCTGAAGGAGGCTATGCAGTCATGCTTGTGTACAGAGTATCGGTCGGGTGCGTTAGCTGTGTCCGGCGGATAGCCCGCCTATCTCATTTGGAACGCCAAGAAAAGCCACTTTAGAAAAGGCGGATATTATTTCCCATCGTTCGTTTGATTATCAAAGAGATCTAGACATTCATCTAGGACTGAGTTTGACGTAAGTAGTTAATATTCGACGTCATAAAATAGGATGAAAGAGGAGGAAATACTTACCAGCTACGATCTCTTCTTCCCATACGCCATACTGGTAGTCTACTAGCCCGTGGCGTTCGATACCGTCACAAAGCCGAACAAGCTCATCGCCCATCCTCTTAACAGTGTCTTCGGCCATGAGTCTCTGTGATCGGGATGCTTCCTCTCCTGAGGCCATGAGGTCTTTTTGTTGAAAAGCCAGGGCGAGCCAAGCATGGTTGAAATCGTTCCAGATCCAGAGTCGGTCTTCGTGCAGTGCCGCATTGTCATGGTGCAAGCCTGGATAGCGGTTTTGTCAGTCTCGCGTAATTCGTTCACAAACTGGACAGTCTGTGCTCGATCTTTGGAATGGGAATCTAGTGCTTAGGATTTTCTTACCCAACTCTACTACCTGCGAAAGCATCCATGTGGAGATTTCCAGTAGGGTTTCCGAAGCCACTTCTAATTGACCGGCTAAAATTTCTTGGAAAACTATACCAAGTTGTCGTCGAAAATTTGCCCACTTCTCCGCAGTTGCGTCTTCGTTGGGTGGAAAATCTCGAGCTTCGGGGGCAGCAGGGTGCGAACCGCTGGTCTGCTGCTGCTGCTGCTGAATTTCTTTAACGTTGGACATATTATTTGAATATGCCATGCCAATAGTTTGTGACTGGTGATGATATAGGTTGTGAGAACTGCTCGAGCCTTGCCCTGGTGCTTGCAATGGTGTTGTAGTATTGTCTGCCGTTTCCGAGCCAAGGTACGTTGGCGCAACATCTGAAGGCATCATCTGCATTGCTGCATGCTGCCGTGGTGTGAATTGCTGCGTGTCATAAACGGACTGCTGTGCTGCCGTATGTGGGACGTTGTACATCATCATGCTGGTACTATAGCTGCCCATTCCTGGTGCCTGATTTCGCGTGTCGCTCCCATAGTCTGCTCCATATGCTAATAATGTAGAAGGCATTGTTGGTGCAGAGAACGTAGACGAAGAATCCTGATAGTAATTATTGTGGTAGTTGCCGGACACTCCCATGCTTCTTTGGGTCGACGTAGAGAGACTTAGAGGCGCCGGTCGATATCTCTCCGTCGCACTACTAGCAACTGGGCCCCCTTGTATTTCTGTAACGTTTGGCCGATATCTCGAATATGAAGTCTGGTGAACTGGATGCCCGCTTATCCCGTCCCCTCGGTGAGAATGGTCCATACCCCGGCGTTGGTCCTCACTTTTCAGACCGTTTCAAAGAGTCTTTGAGTAGTGAATTCTCAGAATGATAAACGAAAGTGGAAGCAGTTAAGGGACTGGGAATTTGCAGTATGGATTAGAGAACGATTCTGCCACTGTAAAATGATGGCGCGTGGGTAGGTGTGCGGTGCGTGACTAAACCTCGACCAGACAAACATCAATGTGCTGAAATGTTTTGTTTTCTCTGCCTTGTAGCGGCAGAGAAAATATTTGCGCAATTACTTGTAGATACTCGTTTTGTCGATGCGCACGCGCAGAAAGGCTTATATATTCCAATTATCCAGAAAACACGCCGAGTCGTGCGTCAAGATGAATGACGTTACAAGCTCTCGTGGTTCCTTCAACAGATCTCTAAGCATAATCGGAGCCCAAGGGGTCATATCATGTCAGTATCTCCAAAGATGGAAGGGGCCGTCAAGACAGATCAGAGTTCACCAGGGCCTAGCCTTCTCGGAGTTTGTGCCCTCAGACGGCCCTGCAAATTCATGCCCTTGTATGCAAGCTGTTAAGTTAAGATGTAACGGAATACATAAAGGAATTCCCCAGACTGCTATTAAGATTGTGCTGTAACACACCGAATAAGGTGGTTCTGATGGAAAATCACGGGACTGTGACCACGGCCTAGACGACTCGTGCTTAATCTCAGTATTCCAGCTTGTTCAAGTATTAGCCTTCAGCATGTTAGAGTCTTACCCCTGCAAGCTGCCCGAACTGCTGGGGTGGTTGCAAAACAACACCAGGGTCTCCAGTGGCTGACAAAGTCAGACCGAGTCAGTGTTTAGACGCAATGCCTGGTGTATCGGAACCCGAGGCGCTTGCAGTGAGTGGAATGCTTAGGTAAAAGAATGATTAGGTAAAAGCTTCAGGCAGACTCCTGCGTGTCAGCAAAACAAAAAAAATTGACAAAGTATAACGAGTTTGAGATGACAACCAGAGATGTAAAGAAATACTTTATTCCCCTGGAACCTTGACAACATGGAGGATATGGTTGGGGTCTTATACACCAGACACGAGGTTCGTGGTTCCGCCGGCTTGGGTCCATGCTAAGAGTCAGGTAAAATCTAAGACAGCAGGTACCTGTACGTGAGCTTTTATTATTATGGGTTGAGTGTGCCATGTCTGGGAGGGCTGAGAGCTCTGGGTGCTCCGTACTGACGGCTTGGACTGGCGTGCCCCCAGCTTGACCCAGCCATGATAGGACTGGACACAAGGGCACGGATAACACACCATGGTCTGAGTGGGATGATCCAGACTGTGACCCAGTGCATTGGCCAAATCTCATTAGTAGCGAGTGCTGGACAGCCAGAGGGAAATAAATTAAAGCATGTCGACGAGGGTGGACTGCCGGAAGTTGGCATTACAACCAACTTAAATGGCTAAACCCAAAGAGAGTTTGAGTGTTGCAGCAACTTGTAAACATGGATTGGGCCATTGTCCGTAGGCCACAAGTGTCCCAAGACAGCGGCGAACAAAGGAGCCGTTCAAGACATGGCCACATTGTGGCTTGCAATTGAGAATGATGAAAGCTGCTACAGAGCTGTAGGCTGAGGGAGGGAATGGCAGCAAAGCATTGCTCTCAATTGTGCCTCAAGGCAAGGCTGTGGTCAAAGTGCTGATGGCACAGGGTTCCGTGTCAGTCAGCCATGGTCCTTTGCTGGCCAATTGGTGTGCCCAATCCATTCCCATTCTTGCATAAAGAATGCACCCTTGTTTTCGTTCCTTGCCAGGCAGTTCATCGCTCCTTTTCAGTTGTCGCTTTTTTTGTAAATGACAGTATTAAGTGTTTTGCTGTGCTCAGCCTCACCTCACAACACCTCGGGAAAGGAATGAAACCTCTCCGCACGGATAGAAACACCAGACTTTTAGTTTTGGTCATTCGGGCATGTCAGAAGATCAACGAAGCACAAAAGCCTAAGCGGCGACCGATGGCCGGGGACAAGGAGGGGTGTGGGTTTTATCAGACGCGGAGCCAAAAGGCAAGCAAACATCCTCTTTTCTCTCCGGGTAACGAGTTTGAGACAGCACCCCAGAGCACCTTGCTGCAGGAACTCTTGGGCATCCAAGCCGGCGGCGATCAGGCTGCCCTAGGCGGTTCAGATGCGAAGAATGTCCAACGGCAATGAGAACCAGGTTCAGAGTGGGTTTGAACTCAGGCCAAAGATGGTGCCGATCAACAACTCAGGTGCGGTCCAGTAGCGAGGCCGCCACGCCACAGCGCGCAGCCAGCCTCGAGATGAGGTGAATCATAGCGGGTGCACGACAAGTAAAAGAACCAGGCCGATGGTGGCCACCATCGATCTCCTATGGAGTACAAGGACAGGCTGTTTCTGGAAAGTACCAATCGGCAGGTGGTGAGGAAAAAAGAGAGATGCTTTCCTCATCTGTTTAAATGTCGGGCCTAGAAACGTCTGAGAGAGGGCGTCAAGCAGACCTGAATCCACCCTTAACCTGTATCGACTAGAGATGGAAGTGGTCTGCTTCCCACGATCTGAGACATGGAACCAGTCCTTCGGAATGGTTGAAGTATTGTCTCCGTTCTCAGAAGCGGAAACCTGTTAACAAGAATACTCGGGAACTTTTACTCACAGGCAACGACCATTTACTTCACACGTCGTTGCTCTTGCTGCGGCTTACTGAGCTTGACGCGACGGAAGACCGATCTGAGAGCATGCGACCATGTAGTGTGGCGTGGCCACGTCGCAATTTTTGCAACAGCAGCTTCCTCCACAAGTCAGCCAGCAAATTCTGCTCGTCTGCGTGTGATACGTACACCAGCTGCCGGAGTAGGTTTGCACAGTCGGTCCACGAGCCGCAAAGATGGACGATATTGACCATGGCCCTGGTCTAAGACGGTCCGTCTTGTAATACACACAACGGTTGTTAGCACCACGGAAAAATAAACACACGATGCTACGCAGCTGTGCCGGCACTAAGAAAATGGTATTTGCTGCAGGAGGTCGACTAACAAGAATCGGTCGCAGTTTTGTGGACACTTTTCATAATTATTTACGCCGGCTCAGTCCTTAAATGCGTCCAAGTGGGGAGTGTAATAAGTCAATTATTAATCTTTAAGGCCTTGGGGGAACTGCGGCGAATCTAGCAAATGCCTGGTCAGACGTTAGGCGCATGATCCATGTCTCGATGAGAATTTGCTCCTCCCGCACCTTTTTGACGTGACACGTGGTCAACATTGGGTTAGGTATGTCAATGTCAATTACCCAGAGGTAAAGTGAAGACGGGCCTCAACGGTCTAGCACCAGACTTGTCTTTCAAGCCAGAAGAGACGAGTTGTCATGTAACCATGAAAATGCGCGAGTGTTGTGTGTTGTTTGTAGAGAAGACATGGCCTGCTATTTGCAATGCCCGACAATACCTACCCAACAATCGGTACCGACTCTAGACGGTAGTTCCTTCCTTGAGCGTAGCCACGGCGAGAGCAGAAGGAAGGAAGCAAGGAGGGCAGCAGCTCTCCGCAGCTCATGGCCCACCTGCCCAACCCAGAAATTGGCAAGAGGCTGGCGTAGGCCGCGAGGCGTGTTTTGCATCGCCTCCACACCGATCTCTCGGCGTGGCCTTTTTTTGTACATCGGAGCAAGGTGATATCACTCTCTCAAATTCCTGTAAGAGGGACCATACACTTTGGTACAGTTGCGTGCGACGATCGTTCCCATTTACGGCCTTGCTTTGAATCGGCGCAGCCATGTGCCCTCGTACACGATATTGAACGCGGTGCTTTGACGTCAGGACCCTGAGACAGGGACAGCAATGTTTCTAGATTAACGAAGAGCCAGTGGTGAACAGCTGCAACATGCCAGAGGTTCATGGGTGGTAGCAGTTTCGACGGTCGGTTGACATCAGCTTTGTCCAAGATTGCAGGATAGCGATTGATATATTACGTGACTGACTTGAAGGCTCCTGGTAGCGAGGCAGATTTCCCACATATTATATCAAAGAAAGGGGTGAAATAACTGTAGCCTCCAGTGCTCTAGACATCTTGATGGCCTGCTGCACAGTGTTATTACTACAGCGGCGTCGTCTGGCATCGTCTATGCATGGTATTTTAGTCGAGCAATCCCCCTTGGACAAGAATCATAGCGATGATTTCGCTGAGAGATGGTTTTTGGGCCTAGATACCAAACGCTGGGCCTGGATCAGTTCAGCTCAACTCGTTGGCGTATAACATTATGGACGAGCTTGACACGTTGTAGTCAATGATGGCGAGCCCAAGAGAGAAGCGAACAAACGAGCATTTGATGCAGCATGGGCCTACACACACTAGAACCAGCTCAAATGTCACGCTAACAATGTCGAAACCAGACTCAAAAGTACTGACGGTTGTTAACGGTCAAAGTACGATCTGTGTATCGTTGTCAAGAAGGTCGGTCACCCACTTCGATAATGCTCTAGAGTTGACTGTAGCTGAAGCTGACGATGGAGCTCACTATCAGATGTCAGGTACATCAATGCTCAGACCCCGTAATGCTCTGGCAGTCGAATCGCCGGCCGAGATTCAATCGAGCATTAATAATCACAAGCCAGCCATTGTAGTTGATAAATTAACGGGGAAATGGGCCTCTGTTGGTAGTGGTTTAGGTGGCCGAGATGGCCCGATTAATCTGTCAATACCTGGCCAACGTTCTGGAACGAAGGCATGCACATGCATGATGGACATGCAAAAAGTGCTTGGCAAACTGCGGGATATAGCCTGACAGGGTTGGCCGCACGTGTGTCATTCACGCGCATAAATATATAATTTCCAGGGAGCTTCCGCCCCTCCCTGACCCCATCTGTTTGGCCTTACAGAACGAGTCAATGCCCTTGAATCACAATTTTGCTGCCGGTGAGATGGGATCTAAAACACACAGGGATAATTTCGAATGCGATCCTCGACTGTCTTTGACAGCGCGGCCAGCCGACTTGACTGCATAATCCCCGTGACGGTCGATGATCCAGGTGTACGATCCGCACCATGGCTTGCAACGGTTTAATGGTGGAACCATGAATAAGCGGCAGTCGGCGCCAATGAGGAACATCGGGCGTTAAGAGGGTGTCTGGTCTAGCGCTTTGCAGCGGCTATGCGGGTGGAGTGATTGGACAATTACAGCACATCCCTTCCCTACCACTCTCCACTGTCCATGTTTTGTGTTTTGGGTTTTGGGTTTTGGGTTTTGGGTTCAAATTCTTTTGTCGAGCGTGAACTACATCCTTTTGGAGCTTTTTCAAAAAAGGACACGGAGATTTCTTCTCGGCCCTTCTCAGCCTCATGGACCGGGAGCGGGGTTTGGAGACATTACTGGTCACACCACACATGAAGCAAACATCGGCATTATCCCTCTTGTTGCACTCAGGTTTGTATGGAAGAAGATGGCCAATTATGCCTACGTAAAAACTTGGCAATGGGTTATGCTAAAATAAAAAAAAATTTCTCAAGCGGCTGTGGCAGACAATATTTGTCAAAAACGTACACTGGCATGTAAAAAACTTTTTAGATCTATGTTCCAAATCCGGACTAAGGAGCACTGCATCACGAGAGCTTGCTGCTACACAAACATGACTAAGGGCCCTGAAAGACCAAAGGCTATCGTGAGCTTAACAATGCGTTTTATAGCACTGGATCTGATCGCACCGCACTGCGCGATGTTGTTTCCAAATGCAGTTGGCTGTCGCCCACATCTGCCGCCGTCAGATTTCATTGGCAGCATGAAGCCCCACAAACGCATTGACGGCCGGCCAGCTTTGTCGCCAGGCTGCTCTGTTTTGGTTCTTGTGGTTCTGTGGAGGAACTCTGGTTGGACACATGGTAATGTCAATCAGACTCCATACCCCCATAATTCCCTCCCTGGCACCGCATAGGTACGTGCTGAGCAAGCAATAGGGGCGAGCCTTGGCCCTCCGCATGCTTCTAGAAATTTCATCGGTGCAAACCCTGCAATCCGCGTCAACAAAGGATCATCTGTCAATCAGGAGGGCCCAAAACCGGAACCGGACGTGGGCGGCATGGCAGACTAGAGCTAGGCAACAAGGCAAGTGGATAGTCAAAACTTTAGGTTGATTACCGCCTCCTCCACATGACACTTGCATAAGGTTTGCAAAGCATGGCATGTATCAGATGTCTTTGATGCCCAGAAGGCTACGCTTTCGTACCGACAAGGATTATAAGCCAATTAAAACATCGGTATAGGGTTAGGGTGAGAGGCACTTCTCTGCCTATACTAATTTATACCATAATACAAGTTCTAATAACGCTTCAGGCTACAAAGGGCTACACCTCACATGTAATATTTTCGCATAGGATCGAAGGTCACTCAGGTTCACTCCACTAAGTTATAGGAGAAAAGTGGGTTGGTACGAAGGTGTAGCCTGCACCGGGAACAGGGCGGTAAGCAAGCTTCTTCGCGGACCATACCATGTGGTTGTTTCCTGCAAGCCACAGGGTAGGCACAGGGTAGGCAACTTTATGACTGCTCTCAGTTTTGGCAATATGCGCTGGTGACAGCAGTTGATCGCTGTTTCTGTTTTTAAATCAAAACTTGGTCATTGTCTGCCGGTTGCAAGACCGGGCTCAGCGTCTGTCCCTCGCTATCAGGACCTCCGAAGCCGCTGTCGTGCTTTGCCTTGGATGAGTCCATGACTCCGATGAGCGACATTAGTCTTGTCAAGCAATCCCGGCACGGTTGTTTGTGGGCTCGCTAGGTTAAGCTTGACCATCACAAATCCCTTCCGACTCGGTTAATTGGGCGACTGGACGTAACTTGGCCGCGAGGCGTATTTTGAAACAGCGCTGCCGGTAAGAGTACTGGGCAAACTGGTCACGGTGGATGAGACGGTATTCATCATAAGAAGTTGAGACCAACTGGCGAGAAGAGCTCGAACTTCGGTTATATTCACCTAGAATAACTGCGGGTGGAAATCACTTTACGGCTCATGGGGGCTGGGGTTGTCGGACTCGAAATGGAGATGGTGCAATGGTATGCTCAATCTCAATTTGATGGTCTTTTTTTACAAATACAATACCTTGTTTTCACCATGATACAAACCCAGGGTATCCTGGTTACAAAAATGCACCTTCTCGGCCGATATGAAATACTGGCCATTCGTCTATTATACAAAGCCCCGACCATGCCGCGCGTCTGCCGAACAACAGCTACCCTGTATCCATACAAAGACAAACTATCGTTTGACCCAGGCCGGCATCTTGCGAGCCTTGACATGGCCATGCTTCTTTCTTTCAACAGTTCTACGATCTCTCGTGATACAGCCGGCTGTTGGATAACAATATTAGTGTTAGGCCGACATTAATGAAACCATCATGGGCTGAGGTCACCGATTGGTTTCAATTTGGAGGGTAAAAGCGTAATGCACATACCTTTTCTCAACGTTGTTTTTAAAGCCGGCTCGTGGGCAACCAATGCCTTTGCCACAGCGAGTGTCATCGCCTCAGCCTGTCCTGTCGTTCCACCACCTTCCACGAGGACCCAAATATTGTATTTGTCCAATCTTTCCGTTGCTGTCAGAGCCCATACGGCGCTTTCACGATCGTGTACTCGACCAAACGCTTCGTTAAGAGGCTTCCCGTTGACAAGCACCTCTCCCGTTCCCTCCACGACAAAAGCACGAGCCGTTGAGGCCTTTCGTTTGCCCACACCAACAGCTCTCCCAAACTTGTCAATTTCAATGGGATTGGGCATATTGAGAAAGGGGTTGATGTCGCGCGTAAATTCCAGAATTGCGAGCTTCACCGCAGCTGGTCGAAGGCTAGGCTCGATGAGATTCAGCATCTTGGCAACTCGCAAGACTTTGTCATAATGTGTTGCTGCGATAGGCTCTCCCATCCGTGCCCGCATTTCTTCCAGCTTCATCCAAGGAACCTGCGGAGCTTTGCTGGGCTTTACAGCCGGCAGGTGATTATATCGTGTGCAAAGGTTCGATATTCGGATGTATAGATCGTTGAATTGAGGTTCACGGGAGAAATAAGAAGGAGTGGTGGGTATATTTCGTGCGTATGTAATACCCTGGTAAGGAATTCGAACAGATTCAGCCAGAGACGTCGCATTGGCTGCGTCCACGGCACTGGTGCTCGTATTGAGGGTTCTAATGCAAAGGGGTGTCGCTTGCTTCCACGTATGCTGATGCCACTGCGAATTGATGAGCTGCCTCGGGCACTTTAGTTGTCGCAGACATTTTGTTGAGGTCGTCATGGTTGTTCCTGCGGCCACAATCTGGCACGAGCTGCCTCCGTGTTGTATGCCGTCTGGCCTTGACCTTGCCAACGGAAACCTCTCGGGTCCAGCTAACTGTGCCGCATCGAAAACTTGACTCAATCGCGAGATGGGAACGCTAGATCCCTCATCACGTGGAGATAAAGCTTTATCTCATTGGTGCTGCGCCGATAAGACCACAGCCTTCATACCGACGGATATCGGCCCAATCAAAATTGCCTTAGAAGGTACTTCTTCTCGCGTCTATTTTGAGGAGAAATTTAAGTGCCATAGATATCTTAGTTCCAAAGAGCTACATCAGACGTAACATAGACGCAATAGAACCCACACGGATACCAAAGCTTGAAAACGGTCACTCAAGGTCGCTCACACGCGCCAGTAGAGAAGAATGAATGAGTCGGTATGAAGCTGTCGTCTTATCGGCACCAATGGGTTAACTGAGCCACGCACTAGCCACGCAGCCAGCCTCCTTCGACCAGAGGGGCAACACTGAGCTCCGCTCATTTGTGAAAAATTTCTTCCTCAGTACGTTTGTTCTCTTGATCCACCTCACATCTTCAGTTTTTGTATCTTTGATCAACTGAGAACGATCATCAAGATGGCTTTCGGCACCCTCTACACTACTCAGGTATATAAGACCAGGCTGCGCAGCTCTGAGCCTTTATTTTCAGATCATTATGGACTTGCTCACTGACTATTGGATTTCCATATTGACAGGACAACCCCCGCTCCATCGGGATCAAGGCGGTTGCAAAGGCAAACAATCTCGAGCTCAATCTTGAGCTGGTTGAATTTGGCAAGCCTGTTGCCGAGCACAAGAAGGCCAATGGTCTTGGCAAGGTCCCCGCCTTTGTTGGTGCGGACGGTTTCCTCTTATCTGAGGCCATTGCTGTTGCTATCTACGGTAAGCCTGCTTTGCTTTTGTCTTCAACTTCTTCCAATTGCGTGCCTCAATAGCCGCTTGCTTTGTTGAGCTTTGCGTGTGATGACGTAGTTTTTTCTACGATTTATCCCTGTCTGAAACCTTTCTTGTGTTGATATCAGCAACTTCTGATGTTTGCCCAACATATTTCATGTTCTACCCTGTTCCACTACTGCAATATTCGCTTGATGGAGTATTAACAGGTCATCACAGTCACCTCCCAGAATGAGAAGACCACTCTTCTCGGCAAGACTAAGCAGGAGTATGTTGATTCACACTGAAATGGAGCTCCAAGTGGTAGATTACTTACTCCCTTCCATAGCTACGCTTCCATCCTGAGGTGGATGTCCTATTTCAATTCTGAGATTGTCAACTCATTGGGCAACTGGTCCTCTCCCCTTCTTGGCAAGCAGCCTTACAACAAGAAGAACGTCGATGACGCCGCCAAGGCCACTGAGAAAGCCGTCAAGGTTGTCGAGGAGCACCTCCTGCACAACACTTTCCTTGCCGGCGAGCGCATCACGCTCGCTGACCTGTTCTGCGCCCCACTCTTGAACCGTGGATTCCAGTACTTCTTCGACAAGCAGTGGCGTCAGCAAAATCCCAACGTTACTCGTTGGTACGACACCATTGTCAACCAGCCCATCTACACTGCCGTTGCCAAGAAGCTGGAGTACATTGAAAAGCCCGCACTGACCAACACCCCCCCTAAGAAGCCCGAGGCTTCCAAGGAGGCTCCTAAGCCTGCTGCTAAGCCCGCTGCAGCCGAGGCTGAAGAGGATGCTCCCGCCCCCAAGCCTAAGCACCCCATCGACCTCCTCCCCCGTGCCACTTTCCCTCTTGACGATTGGAAACGTCAATTCTCCAACGCTGATACCCCTGAGGCTCTCAAGTGGTTCTGGGAGAATGTTCCTTTCGAGGAGTACTCCATCTGGAGATGCGACTACAAGTACAACGATGAGCTTACCTTGACTTTCATGTCCAACAATCTCATCGGTGGCTTCAACACCCGTCTTGAGGCTTCCCGCAAGTACCTTTTCGGTAGCACCTCCGTATATGGCGAGAACAACGACTCCGTCATCCAGGGTGCCTTCGTCATCCGTGGCCAGGAGCACGAGCCAGTTTTTGACGTAGCTCCTGACTGGGAGAGCTATAAATTCACCAAGCTCGACCCCAAGAACGCCGAGGATCGTGCATTCCTTGAGAACATGTGGTCCTGGGAAAAGGGTGTCACTGTCAACGGCAAGGAGTATGCTCACGCCTGTGGCAAGGTCTTCAAGTAAACCTGGAGTCTACATGACGAAACCAAGTGCACATGATTCGATGATGATGAAGAAGGTCAAATGATATGGATTTTCATATGGGATGGGTCTAATTAAAGTCAAATGAACTACGTAGTTTATTGCTTCAGTTGCAGGACTATTCGACAGGTTATTCTACAATACGATAGCTGTGTCAGACGTAAATGCTGCATCAAAGCGGAAATTACCTTGTCAATAATTTACACATTAAAATAAAGACTGATTGACAAGTGGCGATGTAGTCCTTGGCATTTTCAGTCTCCAACTGCGCTGAGCGATCTCGTTATGACTGAAAACTATTCTCACCGACCCTTGTCCTTATCACGTATGCCAATCTCAAGATCCACAATATGGTCGGCCAAGTTTATCTAATCCGATTAAATTCGTAATCCGAGGACATGCATCAATGTCTAATAGCGCCGGCAATTGTAAGCCTCCCCGCGTTTCGCAAAGGACAAAAAGAGGAACCCATCTGATGCCGGTACGTCGTAGAAACAAGACGCGACATCATGTTTCATTGGGCAATCTATAGCCAGGATCCAGTCTGAATGGATTCTCTCGCATGTACCTACTGACATCGGCCTGGTAGCAAAGGTCATTCAAGTAGTCATGAACCTGCGGCAACACGTTCGCTGGCTCGACAGCTATACCCGAAAACTCCGGGATAGGCAATATATTATGTGGCTCGCTGCGCCCCTTCTCAGACGAGTCGTCCACCAGCACTGTATTTGACTGGTCCCAACGTCCTCCCGCATCGGCCGCGGGATGAGATGCCCTGACCTTGGAGTCGTTCCATACCTGTGAAAGTCGCTTGTATACTTGTACCCTTGCATCGTAGTCATTCTTGGAGAGACCTAGCTTGTCGCGACCCCATATTATAACGCATCTTGCGCGTTGCTCAGGCGTGAGAAGCCGTGACACCATGCTGTTCACGTTTTGGGGACGCGCAGACGACCATATGGCCAGGTAGAATGTGTTGAGGCAGTAATTCAGGAAATGTTGAGCATGGGGGCGCTCCACGAAGCGTGATGGGTGGCGGCGAGATGGGCGGAAGAGCAGTGTTCCGTTGAGGTCGAGGATGACGAGGATGCGGCGAGCTGTCGGGAGGGTGGTGGGCGGGGGCAGGGCTTGTGCGAGATAGAGGGCCGAAGGCGAGGGGACTCCGCCCGATGCTTTGGAGGGCGGCTGTCGGGGCCTCTTGTGGTGTTCTAATATCTGATCGGTGGGTGTGCTGGACGGTTCGTAGATATTAGTTAGTTCCGAGTGTAAACCAGAGGGAGAGGAAGAGAATGAAAGGGAGGAAAACGAACTGATCTGAGCCCGGCGCGACCTGTTTTATCTTTTTTGTTTTTCTCTTGATGCCCTTTTTCGGCTGAGGCTCGGTTGTCGTTTGGGCTAGTCTGACTACGGGATGCGTTGGCATGAAGAAGCCGGCGAGGGGATTCAGTTTCGTCTGCACAGAAGGGGCGGAGGATTCCTTGACGACCGTGGAGAGGATCATGCCTGAGAACTGAAGGCGTGGCTGCTTTTGGGGTTCGACTGATTTGATGGCATGTATGGTTTCATATACGGCCGATGAGTGCTGGTGGACTGTGTGTCTCGAGAAGTGGTGCGTCCGTGAGGTTCGGAGGACGAGATTGCGATGGATTTTGGAGTCGAGAACTTTTCTGATGGATGGCGAGCGGTCGCGCAGCATGAGTAGCCTTGGTTCGAGCGTGACGACGCAGGTGCAAGTCATTTGGGGGTCTCGCAGGGCTTCATGGCCCGCTAGACTTCTGAGGCTGGACTGTCAATTGCACCAAGTTGAGTTGAATTGAAGTTCTTTGGCGAAACGTCTACGGGTGTTCGGGTTATTTTTTGGCGAGGCTCTGGTGCGAGTCGTATGCAGGTACCGGCTGCAGGTCACTGTACTGGACTGGACTGTACTGTTCTGCACTATTCAAAACTTTGCAACAAGCAAAGGGACAATTACGCGTCGAATTTGCTCACCTCCAAGTCCCTTCTCGGTTGTTCGTGCCAAGAGGGTGCCTGCCCACTAGATGGAACAGGGTTCCTGAAGGAGAAAAAAAAAAAAACAACAACACATACAGCACTAGGTATTCGCTGATCGTCACCGACTCAACTACTGATCTAGCGCTCACCAGATTATCTATCGGAGATCGGACGGGATCCAGATTTCGCTGGTGGCTGTGGCCGTATGTACTTGGAGGGAAGCTATGCAGATTTATATTCTGTGCGCCCGATGTTCAATCCCACTTGTCGCTGGCTTCGATGAAATTTTGTTCTCTCACTTAATCAGTGGGAAAGGGTAATATCTATTAAAAACAAAAGGTTCTGCGAGCGAGAAAACTTGTTCTCTCTGTCGCCGTGATGGACACAACATGAACACACACAGCATGCCAACCCTAACCCTGAATCAACTCAATTCCAGCTTATCGATAAGCATCCCGCCATTGAAAGAAGACCTCCTGCATGTCCTGCATCCATCCATCGTTCTGTATCCCATACGATAAAACAACTCAGCCCTCACGGTTATCGAGCGCTGCTCCTCACATCCATAGCACATCCAGAACAATGCCATTCAAACGAAAGGTGCCATTTGGTGGCCTAGAGCGCCGAGTGCGACCTCGACGAGACGACAAAGGGGATCCTGGGCCTGAATCTGTTTCTGCCTCTGATGGATCCGAATCAGAGGACGATAGGCCAGCCGGACAGCGCATCAACAGTACAGAGAGCGGCTCGGAAGACGATACTCAAGGAGCTTCAGAGGACAATGAATCACAAGTATGCATCTCCCAAATCGCCAATCCTGCCCTTGACCTAACCTAACCTTTCCCCTTAGATCTCGGAAGCCATCGACGCACCCCCGAAAGTCGACCTCTCATCGGTATCTTTCGGATCCCTCGCTCGCGCCCAGGCATCCCTGCCAACGTCACGCCGAAAACGGAACCACACTGCTGAGCAAGAGACACCCTCATCAACCTTCTCCAAATCCTCCAAGCCCGCCTCTACCGCCAAGAAACCCACCACCAAGCGCAGCTCCAAACATGCACCTCAAGAACAGACATCCAAGCGGCCCGTCACGCGCATGCGCGAAATAATCCCTGACACAAGACGCAAAGCCCGCGACCCCCGCTTCGACCCCCTCGTCGGCAAAGTCGACGAAAGTAAAACCCGCAAGGCGTACGCCTTCCTTGACGAGTACCGGGAAAGCGAGATGGCGGAGCTGCGGGCGGAAATCAAGAGGGCCAAAAACCCGTTGGAAAAGGAGAAGCTCAAGAGGCAACTCATGTCCATGGAGTCGAGGAAGAAGGCGCAGAAGAAGAAGGATGAAGAGGAGCAGCTGTTGTCGGAGCACAAACTGAAAGAAAAGGAGCTGGTGGCGCAGGGCAAGACACCGTTTTATCTGAAGAGGAGTGAGCAGAAGAAGCAGCTTTTGATGAAGCGGTTCGAGAAGATGAGCAAGGGGCAGGTGGATAGAGCTATTGAGAGGAAGAGGAAGAAGGTTGTTGGGAAAGAGAAGAAGGAATTGGCTCAGTTGGTGAGGAGAAGATAGGTTGTTTTCTCTCATCTTTTCGAGACTGCTATGGCTATGATGTGATACCCTTGTGCTTTAATGTGCGGAAACATACGCATGGAACAACAGAAGCTAGGAAATTCCATGTTTTCCCCCTCCCTTCTTTCCATCATGGCTCTAATGTCCTCGTCTCCACAGTGCCACTATATGTAAATGGCCTAATAATTAGGACTCAAATTCATTGTTGGTTGAGCTGGAGAGGGTATGCGCCCGGTCTGGTCCCAGTATTGATGGAGGGTTGCTACAAGGGCCAGATTGTCCAATAACAACACATACAATTGCAAAATGAAATGATTTGACGGGCAAAATCGATGCTCATCACGATGCGCGAAATTGCTGTATAGTTCTGCGGGCAAGTCGGCCGTAACTGTTGGTGTATTGTTCATTACCAGATTCCCGCACGAGCATCAATCGTAAAAACCACACACGTAGGAACCAATTACACAAGCGCAATCGTATTGATCCCCCGCACGGCTCGATCACCATGGAATTCATGCATCGATAGGCACACCTGCCAAGCAACAGCCACGACTGCCCAGGCACGCACAATGAGTAAATGACGTGCAAGCCAATGCTGCTCACGCCATACCTACCACCGTTATCTTGTATCGTCACCAGCCCAGACCCGGGTTCGCACACAACATGCCGCGGCTCCCGCATCGTTGATCACAGCAGCCCAATCGCGCAATGCCCGCATGACGAATATCCTATACGCTCTTATGCTGATCCCGGACAGTCCGGATGAGGGCCCGTGTCTATCTGAGAGGAGGATGCTGCTTCGAAACTCCGCCGTCGCTACGCCCGTGGTCGTGAGCGCCGCTCTGAGCATCAGCACAACATCTACGGACCTTTGAAGACGAACAACAATGCCATGTCATTCTTAGTGCGCTCTGGCGCACAGAAGCTTTTATATGCTTCCATCTGCAAATGAACTTTGCTAGACAACAACAGCTTATAGCTAGCATGACGAGCCGTACTCCCGAGCAGCGGCCATTGCTGCCAAAAACAACCAGCACATCTGCCGTACACGGAGAAACGATACATTCGCCACGGACAGACGACGGCTGCACACCCAAAGATGGCCCATCTCGCTCCGTCGAAGACCATGTCCTGCCTGAGACATCATCGCTTGGCCGCAACCTCACCTGGACATCCTCTTATATGCTCGTCATCTCGCGCGTCATAGGAAGTGGCGTCTTTGCCACCCCGGGCACCATCCTCCAGTCCGTGGGAAGTCCAGGCGTTTCTCTGCTTCTCTGGGTCGTTGGCGCCGTGATTGCCGCCTGTGGGCTTGCCGTATCCCTAGAGTACGGATGCATGCTCCCGCGTTCTGGCGGACAAAAAGTGTACCTGGAATTCACATATCGACATCCCCGATTCCTCGCCTCAACACTCGTGGCTGTCAACGCTGTCCTTCTCGGTTTCACCGCGGGCAACTGTGTCATCTTCAGCCAGTATATGCTCTTCGCGGGGGGTTGGGGTGCCGGTGATTTTGCGAGAAAGGGAGTCGCGGCCGGACTCCTTAGTCTCGTGACAGTCGTCCACGCTGCCTTTCCCCAATTTGGCACCAGGCTGCAGGATTTCCTCGGGCTCTTCAAAATTGGCATCCTTGTCTTCATGGTGCTCTGCGGCACCTATGTGGTTCTGTTCCAACCGCACACTGTCGGGCGCCGAAGCCTACTGTCGTGGGACTACCTGTGGCGGGATAGCAACTGGAATTGGGGCGTTTTGTGCACGGCCTCGTTCAAAGTGCTGTACTCGTACAGTGGCCTGGATAACGTGAGCAATGTGCTGAACGAGGTCAAGGATCCTGTCCGCACCTTCCGGTCCGTGACAATGACAGCGTTGTTCACCGCGTGTGGACTGTACTTCCTCATCAACGTAGCCTATCTCCTGATTTTGCCTCTGGAAGACATCAAGAGCAGTGGCGAGCTGATCGCTGCACTGTTCTTCGAGAGAGTCTTCGGCGAGGCTGTTGGAAGAAAGGTGCTCCCGCTGGCGGTCGCGCTGTCTGCGGCTGGCAATGTCATGGTGGTTGCTTTTGCCATGGTAAGATATGTCTGGTCCAATGTAAAGAGGAGCTTCCACATACATGGACATCTTCAGAGCAGATGAAACAACCTGTAGCGGACTACTAAACGCGGCGCAGGCTCGAATTAAGCAGGAAATAGCCAGACAGGGATTTCTCCCCTTCCCGGACATCTTGGCAACGACAAAGCCGTTCAATTCACCCCTGGGCGGCCTTGTGGTCAATTACGTTCCATCTCTACTGGTAATCATCTTACCCCCCTCAGGTGAGATATACTCTTTCATATTGGAAGTGGAAGGGTACACGGCGCAGCTGTTCGGCCTTGCCATTGGCATAGGCCTCATACTGCTGCGATTCAAGCGGCCAGATCTGAAGCGGCCATACAAGGCATGGCTGTCCGCCGTTGCGGCGAGACTACTTTTGAGCGTGGGATTGCTGGCAGCGCCTTTCTTTCCGCCGGCGGCAAAGTACAAGGGCGGCCTGTTTTATGCGACGTATGCCATTGTCGGGGTTACCACGTAAGCCCGTCCCTCGTCAGAACACGCCTTGTGTTTCAGGTCACGGGTTTCGTCCCGCGAGGCGAAAAGCTAATCCTTTCTCTGCAGCCTTGTCGGGAGTGTGGCGTATTGGTACCTGTGGACTGTCTTGGTTCCGAAATGGAGAGGATATAGATTGGCGGAGGAGAGCACGATGTTGGCTGACGGGACGAGCGTCACTCGGCTGATACACGTACGATTGTAAGGAGATTTAGACGAACATGAAGTATTCTATGCAGCTTGAACATTGTGTCATGACTGATGTATGTCCCTGATGTTCAGTTCCTCTCGAGGATATAAGCTGAACACGGGCCGAATGTGTATTGGTCAGTTAGAAATGGCAGAAAAAAACAACCCCGGACGGACTTTGGTTGCGGAAAGAACGAAAGAACCGGCGCCTCCAAAGTCTTGATCTTTGACCACACCGTCCGTCGCCGACTCCCCGGCCAAGGCACCGACGTCCTGTCCAGCGGACATCGAGGGGAGGGCTCTGGTGTTCCCATGAGGACGACACGGAGTAGATGGTTTCAGTGTTGTGTAGTATGCATGAAGAAGATGGCTGGTCGGTACGTCGCTGAGGGAGGCTGTGCTGGTGTTTTCCCGTTACAAAGTAGCATACCGCCAGAAGAATGCTATTCCCTACACAGAGTGTGTGAGCTACCTAGATGATGGGATTCCAGGATTTTTCAACCCGACTAAGTGTAGTAGAACTGTGCAAGATAACGACCTCCCAGTTGCCCACGCAAAAATGCTGCATTGCACTGATAAGTGCCGTCACTAAGATGAATGTTCCGATAACAACAGACAAGGCGCCACTGAGCACAACCAACAGTAGTCAAGGGCCAAGCAGAAGCAGGATGGGACAAGAAACCAGCCATAGCGCAACCAAACCACATGGACCAGGGGCAAAACCCTGCTGCTACAAGCCCCAAGCGACAAATCAACGAGCCGGTCCTGCGGAATTCTTGCCTCGCATTCATACACCTCGAATCCCCCTTGGAATGAAAGCAAACCACAAAGTCCACCTCACTCGCCGGACTCGGCAAAGGCCGCAAAGACCCTCGGCGTCCTCACGACCTGCGCAAAGTAGCTCTTATGCGGATGCTCGCCGATCTTCCCGTCCAGGTCCTGGATGTGCCTCAGCTGGGAATACGTCCTGCTCGGGTAAAACGAAACCCTGAGCCCGGACTCCTGCACGACGGCCGGCCTCGCATCCTCTTCCACGACGCCCTGCATGTCCCTCAGGATCTGCCTGTCTCTCTCCCTGACAGAGTCGCTCTTGGACACGGCGAGGAAGAGGTTGCGCACGCCCAGCGCAATGATGAGCTTCTGATACCGGTCCAGCCGTGCATATCTGGGCGCCGCGGAGGGAGGGTCTTTGATCATGATGTGGAAGGAGAGGATGGCGCGCCAGGTGGACGGGTGATCGTCTTCTGAGCATTCTTCTTCGCCCGCGGGCGTCTCTTGATGTCCGCGTTGACGCTGGGGTGAAGGTTCGTCCGAGGCGCGTCCGAGGCGCGGCGTTTTGGACGGCTCGTGGCCATCTTGCCGTTTCCTCTTGAGCACCGCGCTGTCTACGGGTGTCGGCGGAGGCGAGCAAGGCTTGCTGTCGTCCTCTGGTCGGGCGTCCTTCGCCGGGGGAGACTGGCTGCCGTCCATGGCTCTCGTTCGTGGTCAAGATCCGGCTTTGCTTGTTCAGCCGCCGCGGGGGATAGGAAGCAGTTGAGCTTGCTGCTGACGACGCATTCCTCCCGGAACCCCCCGGCGCCTTGAGTTTGTCATTGTGGCGCGGTAGTAGTGTGCCGTCGATCCATGGCCGGGATGGGCAATAACAATGCGGCCCATGGCGGCGACTGAACCAACGAAATGTGAAACCAATTGCGGTCAGGAAGTATCACAGGAGCCGGATTTTCGAAGACAGGAAAGCGAAAAATACATATAAGGAAAGAATGTGCTTACAGCTTTTCAGTCAGAATGTCATGCAGCAGATGCAAAGAAATAAATAGATAATTGCATGGCAATTTATGGGTGGGCGAGACTCCCCATGATTTAAGTGGGTCGTGGTAATTTGCAATCCCGCAATCCCCCTTGCTCGCGGCACAGTAGCGCAGATGCCGGCAGCTGTCGCGGGTCTTCGCTGCTCCCCCGCAAATCAACAACAAATCAAAGCGTCACCACCCAAACGCCCCCCCCCCCTTCTTCTATATAGGCCCATCATGTTCTAACGTCACAACAACGCACCCGAATCTACAAGCCGCCAAAACTGCAAGCGCCCAGTAATGCGGCCGCCAATCTCCCTCCCTCACCCGTGTCGCTAGACGCTCATTTGAAAAAAAAAAAAAAAAAAAAAAAAAACCTCAAGCACAGAATGGACGACGCCAATTCCTTCATCACCACGCTCACCCACACCACCAAGTCCATCTGGGCCCTCCCGTGGGCGCGGTACACGGCCCTCCTCGCCCAAAGCATCTTCCTCCCTGTGCGAATCCTTTGGACGCCGTTCTCATACCTGCTCGCGTTCTTGCAGGCCGTTCTTGCGCCGGCGGGCTATGTGCTGTCGTACTTGGGCGGCTGGGCGAGCTCGATTGCAGGGTTTCTCATCGGTCTGCAGGTATGGCCCTGGCCCTCGACGCGTTTGCAACTCTCAACATGGATTCGTTCATGCATGCTTACGAGTGTTTTCCAATAGCCGCTGTATACCTTTGTACGCCATTTGGAAAATCCTGCGGTGCGCCGGCTTGATACTGACGTTGACGTAGTTTAGCGTAGCCGCCTTCATAGGCGTCGTTGCCGGCATCATCATGGCTATCGCGTCGGCCATTCTGACGACATACTTCAATATGAATGATGACGATCAGGACCGGCATACGTCTGGGCTGGCCTACCAGAAGAACAGGGCGCTTGGAAACCAGTACCTCAAGGACCAGTACCTCAAGGACCAGTATCTCTCCACGGGTGAGGAGGCCCATTCCCTAGGCCTGGAGCCAGATTGGCATTGGACTGATTCTACGTCTTCACCGACGCCCAAGTCGGCGCGTCTTCGACGCATTTCTAGCCTGCAAGCGCAGACGATCCATGAGGAAGAGGATGACTCTGAGCATTGACCTTGGAGCAATGTTTTGTCATGTTGCAGGACACCAATTCTGCTTGCAATTGCGATGCTGATGGTAATTTTGACCCAACTCGTCTTCTTCAGCGCACCATATTCAAAGGGCTACTGTGCTTTAATAATATCTTTCAAACGCCTGTTTCTTCTAACATGTACTACGATACCACGATACCCCATTTCAATTTTTCCTCTGTAAAACATAATCGCTTCGGACGTTTTCGATTTGTCGCATAGATAAACCTCATGTGAAAAAAAAAAAAAAAAAAACCGCTTGATGTGCTAAAATCCATCTTACATTACCCCTCCTCATGCTCGGGACCTCGAGTTTTTGGTGGTTCATCGTAGAAATTTACGCAAACATAGAACCTTGAAAAGATAATCTCATCTCGCAACAACTGAGTGGTCCTATATCATTCGCACCAGGTAAGGCCATTGTAACGAGTAAGATGGTTCAAAGGGCGAATTCCCGTTTCAGCGACGATATACCTCTCTTGGCCTCTCGTGTACTGGTGATCGACTTCGACTCCTCGTCCTTCTATCACGGTCATTCCATCTCTCCTTATCAGCATACCGACGTCTGTCATCTCGTGGCGGTCGTTCCTCCCTTCGTCGACCACTATCCCCGACATCGCCTCTGTAGGCCGGAATGTATGTGTCAACATCAGCACCGCCAGCGCCAGGACCACCTCGCCCAGGAACACGATTTCGTCTGAAATCCGCCTCCTCTCTATTTCCTGGGCGATCTTGAGGAGGCGGCCGACCGTGCGGTCCGCGGTCTCTCTGCCATGCTGGCCGCCTGTCGTCTCTGTAACGACTGCCATTCACGCCATTCCGCCCATATCCGTCACCCGTGTTGAAGCCGGCTGTTGCACCGTTCACATCGGGGCCAACACCTACTGTGCCGCCCTTTGGTGCAGGTGGGAGGTTGGCTTTGCGATCGTGAAACTTTCTTCGATCCAGCTCGTGGCTGTCTTCGTATGTTGGAATGTCCTCGGGAGCCATAGGTAACGGGGCCATCTTGAAGTACGGATGTTCTAGAGCATCCACAGCATTGATTCGTGTGCGCCAATCTAATTTGAGAAGCTCTTTGAGCAGTGAAACGGCGCCAGAGCCATATCTGTACGCACAACTTTAGTCGGGTCGCTCACATCAGACATGTGGTCAAGTACGTACTCTCTAAATCGGTTGGACAGATTTCCCGGCCGAGGTCGTGGAGACAGATGCTCTCCTCCAGGGAGCTGTTTCCATCCAGGCATTGTGTCTTCGTTGGGAGACCCCATAAGATCCCAGATCAAGTCAAGCTGATGCGTGTCGCTCTCGCCAGCAAGAATAGGCTTCCCAACAAGCATTTCTCCAAAAACGCACCTGCTTGCTATTAGCATCATGGTGAACAAGCAGTAGAGGGCACCATGGCCGAGGACCAGTCTTACCCAACGCCCCATACGTCAATCGCTGTAGTATACTGCCTCAATTGCAGCAGCAGCTCAGGCGGCCTGTACCACCGCGTGACGACCAGCCCTGTATAATCTCTACGCCCATCACCCATCGGTCGGGCGGCTCGTGGTGTTGGGCCATCATAGTGTCTGGCCAATCCAAAATCGGCTATTTGTAGCACGCCGCGATTATCAATCAATAAATTCGCGGCCTTCATGTCTCGGTGGAGAATGTGGTTATCGTGGAGATAGCATAGGCCTTCGAGCAGCTGCTTCAAGTAACACTTGATTTGGGCCTCCTTGAAATGAACTGAAGGATTGTCGAGTAGGCCCGACAAGTCATGGTCCATGTATGGCGTAGCCATGTACATGATAGGTTTCTTTCGTTTATCGGCTGTTGAGATTGGGAGGTTAGATTTTATGCTTGGCACAGGAGGGTACGCTATGCTCTTGATGGAACTTACTTGGTCGCGTAGGATGCTCAACTGCCATGTCTTCAAGCTTGAGGATATTCTTGTGCGACAACAGTTTTAGCAATTTGATTTCTCGAAGTGCAGTGATAGGAAACTGGATACAATCGCATGTTAGTGGCTTGCTGGCTGATGCACAATTCACGGTCGATGTAGGTTTGAGGAAACGACGAGTCTGAAAAGACATACACCGTCTTTTTCATGATGCATAATGATCTTCTTGAGAGCTACCATCGCGCCAGTCTTTTTTGAACGGGCTTTATGGACCTCGCTGCAAGTTCCCTGTCAGTGAAGGCTCCAAACCAGCGCTGGCAGCCAAATTGTTATTGTGAGTATTACCCAAAGGTTCCTTCACCAAGTTTCCCCAGAAGCTCGTAGTCTGATATGCGCGAACAGCCTGTGAAGCTGTGCTTTGGTCGCAGATGATTCAGAGCATAAGTGCGCGGCGAGGTGCCGTTGGGCGTCTTCTCAGACGGGCAATCCATGACGTTAGCGGCCATTGTGCCCGGAATCAAGTAACGACAGTGAGTATTGTGCTATGCGACCGAGGAACGAGATCAGGGTTGCCGGCAAGGAGAGCGCAGGGGCGGGGGATGAGAAGAGCTTTACGATGGCATCGCCGTGTCGGTTGCGGTCCGTCTCTGTGCGACGCGGGCGCCTTGAGAGTGATGGGCGAGATGGCTGACGGGGGGGGGGTCGCAGATAAAATAGAATGTGGGCTTGCGTTTCTAGGTAGGTTCGTGGGTGATATAGGGGAATTGAGACGTCGTTGCGACCAGGTAGAGAGGGTTGCGACAACAGCGACTTGCTGAAGTGGCGATGATGGGTGAAGACTGTAGAAGGTAATGACCGTGACTGAGCCACGCACCGCAACTCGATTTGGAGGTGGGGCTGCTGCGGGTCTCTGTGGCGTAATGACAGCCTTAGGCCAACTTTGTGTTTAGACTGACTTAAGCAATGTATTGCGTAACTTATAAGTGGGGCAAAATTAGCATCGTCGAAGTCTTGCCCTCGAGGTGCTGTTAGGGCGCGCCAGTCGAACCTTTCAGTCGAACCTTTCCACAGTCCATTTTCTCCTTGTTCGAGGTACCTACCCCTCAAGATCTCTTTTGCTAGAGTAATAAATCCAAGGTCTACTACAATCGACCAACACTCATCATTATCAAGTGACCCCCAAGGAGAGCGAGAGCGAGAGCGTGTATTGACTAGGACTTCCTTCCCTCTCGCTCATCCACTCTCATTCCACCTCTCAGACGACCACCATGTCCCAACAAACAAATTCATCAAACGCGCCGCCCATTCCTGTAACATTCCCACAGCCCACAGCCCACAGCCAAAAGCCCCGCTTGACAAAGGGAAGGAAAAAATGTTGCGCAAAAGCCTGCCCGTGGTCACGCCATGATTAAAGCCACATTGCGGAGGTACCCCCTTGTACGGATAATACCGGTACCGTGCGAAAAAAAAAATACACATGAAGAACAAAAGACAATATTCCATTATCGCGGTGGCCAGCTTGATCGGACCCTCGCTGCCCACCCTGAGGGTTCCGATTAAATTGACCACCGGGTAAATCTTATTTCCATTACCCCTCGCAAACTCCAGCGACTCCACTTGCTTTTTCCCGCGTCCAATCCGCGCTTATCCCGTCCCATTGGCGCCTCCGCCGTGTGCCGGACGTCGGACCCCCGTGTAAGAGATAAAGTCTGAGTGTGAAGTGAGTGTGAGTGTGAGTGTGAGCCAAGATGTGGAATTACAAAAGTCAAAGCACGTAACCCTGCGACTTGCGTTATGGCACAGCGACAGAATCTGCTATGACATTCTCCAAGCAGCAACTCTGGTGATTTTCTTCTGTTTATTTTCGTTGCTTCACCTCCTTATCGAGCTGAGCTCGAGTGCTTCCTTGCCCAGAGCGTTTTTTCGCTTTTCGCTTTTCACATCTCCCGCTGCCGCTCGCTTCGTCTTGGCACGCAGTTCTTCAACCTCAAGTCTCACTTTGGACGTCTTAGAAGCAGCCATGTCGCCGTCTTCAACACTTCCCACACAGGCCGCCGGTCTGCCGGAGTCGCGCGTTCTCATCATCGGCACCGGCGGCACGATATGTATGGAGGAAGGGCCCGATGGTCTTGCTCCCAGTGAGGGTTTCCTCGACAGTGCCATGACGCCGAGGCCGACATTCAACGACATGTCAGCTTTAGATGGTCAGTGTCTCTCATCCTTAACACCTCACCTCATGTGACTCTCGAGTCCAACATCGTCATACATACCGTACTCCAGCTCCCAAGACCCCATCCTCCTGTCCTGTCTCTCGGGCCTATCTATTCAGCACCCATCTTGCCCTCAACACCACAAATCTCATATGACAAATCATTGACCCCCCAACAGTCAAGCTTCAAGCCTACCGCCAAGGACACCTCGTCTCCCTCGACTCCCTCCGCACTCCTCCGACCTCTTACAATCGCCACATCCGCTACTCAGTCCTGGAATTCAACCCCCTCCTCGACTCCTCCTCCATCTCAGCCGCTGACTGGGCCGCCATGGCTACCTGCGTCAAAGAAAACTACCACTTATTTGACGGCTTCGTCATCCTTCACGGCACAGACTCACTCGCTTACACCGCCTCCGCTCTCTCCTTCATGATGTCCAACCTCGGCAAGCCCGTCATCCTCACGGGTTCCCAGGCCCCCATCTTCGCACTCCAGTCCGACGCAGTAGACAACCTGCTCGGATCGCTCATCATAGCCGGGACATTCGTCATCCCAGAAGTCGGACTGTTTTTCCACCATAAATTGTACAGGGGTAATCGAACAACCAAGGTCTCATCCGCTGCTTTTGAGGCATTTGCATCACCAAACCTCGATCCCCTGGCCAAGGTCAACGGGTTGGGAATCACAGTCAACTGGTCGCTGGTCTTGCGTCCTACTTCCATCGCAGAATTCCAGATTCAGAAACACCTGGACACAACGCACGTCGCATGTTTGCGTGTCTTCCCTGGCATAAAACCCGAGATGATTGATGCGGTGCTGCACCTCTCTGGCCTAAGGGGCCTTATCCTTGAGACTTTCGGCATGGGTAACGTCCCTGGCGGCCCAGACGGTCGTCTCACTCAGGTAATTCGCGCTGCAGTCGAACGCGGAGTCATTGTCGTCAATGTCTCCCAGTGCGTAAGCGGATTTGTGTCTCCCATCTATGCTCCAGGTACTCAACTTGGTCGCGCAGGCGTCATCTTCGGCCTGGATCTCACCGCCGAAGCAGCCCTCACTAAACTCTCCTACCTTCTTGCACTGCCCGGTGTCACAAACGAAGACATCACCCATAAGTTTTCCCGCTCTTTGCGCGGCGAGATGACAGAGATTGCTCATCCGACCTTCTCTCATCCCACATCCCCTATGGAAAACACTGCATCACGCCTCACAGCAACCGAATCGGCATTCACAGCCCTTGGATATGCGATTCAGAATGGACAAATGGCCGTCGTCAAGCAGCTTCTTAAAGGTGACGGCGGCCAGCTTCTCAAAACTGCCGATTATGCTGGCAACACAGCCGTCCATCTGGCTGCTGTGAGCGGCAACACCGACATCATGCTGGAGCTCCTCAAGCGAGGCGCGAGCGTGCACCAAAGAAACCGTGCGGATAACTCACCTCTATTCCTGGCAACCCTCTCCGGCAACGAGAATTGCGCTGACCTGCTACGCTCAGCTGGCGCCCATCTGTCCATCGAGGAGATCGAACGAGGTCCCCTCACCAAATACCGGCAGGAACGATCATGATACATAAGAGCATGTAAAACCTGACTGGGGCAGTGTCGAGGACACCTCGTTCTCCCTTCCTTTTCTGTTTTGATGTGTGCGCTTTTGTGACTCGCTCTGCATAGGAATCGTTCGACACAGGCGGCTGTCTGGAAAGCATTCATAGAGAAGAACCATAAAGTAGGATCATAAACCTGGTATCATACAACATTCAATTGTTTTATGCGCTTGCGCGCTTAGCAGCGCAAGATGAGGGATTGTTGCATACTTCCAATCTTGCAGCATCTGTTCATCGGAGGTGTAAGCCATATTTGCGATGCAGTCATTACATTGTTCAATCGCCCAACTTAGCTGGCCCATGTGTATCCAGAGTTCCCTTCTCTTGTTGGTTCACCATCTGGTACATGAAGACGCAAACAAGTCAGTTAGTTGCATACGCCTTGGCTGCTTGTGGCGCCTTGATGCCACCTCAATTTCGGAAAAACAAAATGCCGCCTTAAACCCCTTGATAATACTCCGGTATATTCGAATTATCCTTTGTGTTAGCAATTTTTATCGAAGGAATAAATCCCCAACGCCATTTCTCAAAGACCTAGTCCTATCCACGTGGTCCAGACCGAGGAAGTCGTCTTCGGGAACAGCCATATTCCATAACTCGTCATCTGATGCACTTATGTTAGCAGAAGTTCGACGCTCACATGTGCCGCATCATGGGAGTAAAGAGTTACTCACCATCATTCAGATAATGCGGTTTTGAGTAATTCGCTCGGCGGACGATGGCAAACTTAATCTTCTCAAAACTTTTGCCCTTGAGGCCGGTCCGTTTCTCGAGTCGCTTCTTGGTATCTGCGAATTTCTCGCCCTCTTTGAGGAGGAATTTGAAGGGGACACCGTGGACTCTGTTAACCTCGTTTTGGAAATGGAAAACTTGAATGAAGTTCTCCTCAGCTGCTGCTGCTTCCTCTTCCGTGACTCGCTCAGCATACATCTGAGTATATTCATTCAGATTCATGACAGGATGTTCCCTGCGCGGCTCGCGGTAAAATCTGTTCGAGCTCGTCTCGTATATCCTTATTCTACCGCCTTCTTGCTCGTCAGATATCTGGGCCTTTTTTATCAGAGCTTGAATGACATCCTCTATAGTGCCGGTCTTGGGAACGAGCAGGTCGAAGTGATCCTATACAGTAACTTCCGTTAGCAACAAAGGTTCCGTCCGTCGATCGCAACTACATTGCGTTTTTCGTACCTCTTTGGTAATTCCTTCGCTCAGCCATGTAAGCTTGACACTCTTCTTGGTATCCAACTCGGCCAAGCTCATCTCTAAAACCTCAAAGTAGAATGCGTCTCCTCTTTGACTGGAGTTGAGCGTGCTTGATCCCATCGGATTCAAGATTTGTCTCAAGCTGGGATTAGTCCCCCGCCGAACTGGAGCCTTGGGATTGCTCGTTGTAGCGTTGACCGTCCAAAGGCGAATATGCGTTGGGTCGGTTTGTAGATATGATCCAACGCGTTCGGAGAGTGTATCGTAGTTGATTTTGGAATTGAGCACCAAGTCGAATGGTTGATACTGATCTTGGTCACATCTGGTAGGATGGGGGTGAAACCTGACCGTCCTCTTGTTTTCCAAAAAGTCGTAGTACTCTCTGGCGTCTTCGAAGTGATCTGAAGTACGTAAACTACGAAATTTGGGGTCAGTGCCATGATTGAGCAACCATGAAGAGATTTTGAGCACAGGAAACTCACGGTTCTTTCAGAGGCTTGTCGTAGGATTGGGCGTGTTCCACTTGTCGAGCGGAAGAGCGCTGGAAACAGATGATGTCACCATCCTGCAACTCTGCAACCCTCAATGTCTGTTTCGCTTTCAAGGGCTCAATCATGGTAGGTTTGATTTCCTAAAGAGTTAGAGACAAATTACGGAAGGGACACTCATATGATGCTAGCCTTACCTCCCACAATAGAAGCTTATCGTCCGCAGACAGCTTCTCACCCCATCCCATCTTTTCCATAATTTGGGGCACAAGGTCCTCAACTTTCTTTTCCTTGCCAATATACACGTGACCAACGCCACGCAGCGTCTGTTGTCGACTGTCGAAGTGCTTGAGAAAGAGGAGAATTGTATCGTTTTTGATGATTACGCCATTTGACTGACTTTGGTAAGATGGCCATATGGGATCGCCGTCAGCATTGAATTCCTCGGCCACTTCCGCCCAAACACGGAGGCTGCTATCACGATGGGCCGCAGAACGACTATAGACTTCTTCTACTGTGGGCCGCAAGTCCATTATCGGTTGATCAGGCCGGATGGTTTTGTTTTGTCGATTCACCATCAACCAAAGTCGGATTTTTCGAGAGTCCTGGCCCATGTCCTCGGCTACCTGAGCTGTGAATTCCTCTATTGTCATATTTCGACGAATGCGGTAGGAGCGTGGTGAGGCCTCATTCACTTCTTGATTGGGATCAAAAGTGCAAAGGTCAGTAGCCCCGTAATGGCGAAAAGTCTCATCAGTAATAACTTTAGCCATCATGTACAAATGGGCTTCTCTCTGCTCACGCCTGCGAGCCTCTTTAAGCGCGTTCTCTTCCTCGAATCGTTGTTCTTGTGTACTGGTCAGCCAAGATCTGATGAAAGACGTAAATTTCGGATATGAGATTGCATACGTAAATGTTGAGGGATGTCGTCTTTCCCTACCCGACAGAGAATCTTGTCCAGTCTCGATTGGCGAATATACACCAACATGTAAGCACTGTTCTGACGAATGATAGGCGTCCTTTTCTGTAGGGGCGCGCGGTACCCATTCGATGTCCTGTATTCTCCTCCGAAATTCTCTTCAAGCACCTCACGAGAGGTGGCCCTGGTCACTTTATCATCATCGTACCTGTAGAACCAGCCGTCCTTCTCAGGTTTGATAAATGCATAATAATGGCCAGCGTTTAGATCGCCACTGTGGACGAGTACGCCATGCAGTTGGTAGGTCCAAGGCTCTGACTTGTCAGCATCGCCGATAAGGTAAGGTGCAGCGTCAAAGACGTCTGGAAATTCATAGCGGTCATTGATCTTCATCATCATATCTCTATGAATATCATATTCGAATCGCTTGAGTTGAAGATGCAGCACGTCTGGAAAACTGGTGAAGATAACGCCCTTGTTGGCATCTTGCAGCTTGTGCTCATCCCCTGCGAAGTATTGATTTTCACCATCCATCTTTTCGACCTGAATATAGTCCTGGAAGCTTTCGAGAAGGTTCTTATTACCACTGACGTTGAGCTGGATGTCCCAGAAGTCTTCAATGCGGCTTGACTCATAATCCACGTTGATGCATGAAATATAAGTCTTAATCTTGCCACTGAACATTTCCGGGAGGACGTTTTCAGCTTTTGTCCCCTTCATTTTCTCCTCCATCCGTTCCATCAGCTTTCGTGACAGTTCTTGAACATCCTGCTGCTCGAAAATGTGACGGGTTTCCCAGCCAAACGACTTTGTCAACTCGTTAGTACCGACAGCCTGCTCTGAGGTCTGGAGTTGATAAAATAGCCGTTGGAGTGTGTATGCAGAATTTTGCATACTCTCGTCGTTCTCGGTGGGAATTTCGTACACGGCCTAACGCGAATTAGTGACGGAACCTTCTGCGATGGGCAGAGTTGTGACAGGCGTACCTTTCGAAAAGCATTTGTGAAATACAGCGATTGGAGCAAACTATTGAGGTAACAGGTGGCACCCTGGTTCTTGAGGCCAACATACCCGGTTTCCTTTTTAGAGTCGTAATTGATGAAGTTGTGCCACAGCACACCGGTCTCGTCTTCGACGACACGAACGTAGGCCGTTATGTTTGCAGTATCATCTTCGCAAAGAGGTCGACTTCCATGCTCCCAGGGCACATTGAACATTCGCTTGTGCTCTACAAAACGTGTGAAACCCCAATCACCTTCTTCCTTAGTGAATCTGTGATGCGCGGCGTGATGAACGTATAAACTCGGGTCATTGGTATTCCACAGCACCAAAGCAAACTGCACGCAGCAACTCCAGTTGTCGGGGACAGCATCGGCCTCAAAGCCGTGTTCTAAATAGATGGAACACTGGTCTGTATTGTTTCCGTGGGGAAACAGAAGAATCCGCCTAGAGTGAAGACAGAGTCATGTTAAAAGGTTTGGCCCTTCGCGGCTTGGCTTTTCGAATGGTAGGGAAATAGAGTTCGTGACGCACCATGGATAGCCACCAACTTGGAAGATAGGGCCATGCTCCCTCTTTCCCATAGTCCTCCAATTCTCAACAGTCCAGGTATTATGAGCGTCTTCGAGGATTTTAGGTTCGTCCAACAACGGAGGTAAAGCCAACTCTTTCATGGCCTCATCTAATTGACGTGTCAGCAAAAGTATTATCGTACAGCGCGAACAGCGGTGTATAACGGTCGAATGAGGCAAACGTACAATCGCTGGCTAGAGGGAGATCTTGTAGTTGCTGGTCTGAGTCGGCTTGCTCTAGGCCGTCTGGGTTGATGATGGCCACAGAGTCCTTTTCAGAAGCATGGGCTACACCGACATAGTCATCTGTGTCCACCACCATCTCGTTAGGGGAGTCGACATTGTAGCTCTGGTTTTCAACCAACTTGTTAGTACTGGACTTGTTGCGGGAATGGAGGTGACGAGTTCCACAGAACATGACGGGCCAATGAATTTTAAGGCAAAGCAAAAAATGGGACTGTTATGATGCGCTGGGACCATAGAAATGGTAGAGGATCAATTTGCAGCCAGACAAGATAGGAATATCTTGTAGAAGTAGTGAGGTTGATCAATCCCACGGGCCGCTTGACGAGGAGCTTGGGAAGAGAGTAGTTGATAATCTAGACCTCGCTGGAGTTGTTTTGCGCAAAGCGTCACTGACCCTTTTGCGTGCAGAAAGCAGGAGAGCAGCAGCAACTCTCACAGCATTTGTTGCTATAGAGAGTCTGGTTGCCCGAGCACAACGGACAAGGCAAAGCTGGTCCGACAAACCAAGGCATAACTGCACAAGGAAAGCCATCAAAGACCTTCCGTGCCAGCCGGGAAGTCCACATAAGCATGAGGCGATTGAGACTGATACTTCGCTCGACAAGGAGGTGTAGGGAAGGTGCAGCGCAACAGAAAGCTGTGCCTGGCGATGTGTATTTCTTACCATCTTGACGGCAGCCAGCAGGACGTAGCCAGCTCAAGCTCCACAGCCCCCGAGTTTCTGTGTTCAAGACTTTGCACAGCCAAAAGCTACGGCTGGCAGAAAGGGGAACAGTGTGAAGAAAAAAGACGTCGACGCCGAATGGCCAGACCAGGACTTGTAGGACGCTGTTGAAAGTCTGGTGTGTCTCCCAAGCTCAAAGTTGTTGTTCGAGGGTCACGGTTGACAAGGCCCAGTCAGTATTAGCCTTTCCAAATAACGCGGCGGACGGTTTGGCGGATGAACTGCGGCGGGGAAGGTGCGGACGGGCGTGCGTGCCTGCACAAGAAAATGATTTGAACAATGACACGTTTCGAAGTCAGCATTCGATGACAATGGAAAACGGGGGTGGTAATAGAGGTTGCGACGGCAGCGAATACGACGATGGCGATGTCAAGCATACATGTACAGTCACGTATTCGACAGCGAGCACCCCAGCATAAAGCGGATGCAATACCTGTGGAGGCGGGCACGCTTGCTCAGAGTGGGAAAACCTCGGTGCTGATGCGGGGTGGTCGACCAAGGTAAGGAAGCCGCAAGTCGCAGCCAATGCCGTAGAGTGAGTATACGGTAGAAACTTGCTAAACACGACATTCTCAGAAGCAAGCAGTATCCGAGACAATTGAAACCCATCCATCATCTTCAGGCGCGCAAATATTCACTGTCTTTTTTGCATCACAAGTCTTGAGTACCCCCAGTTTGTTTTAAATAGTGAGCGAGTGAACAAGATGTCAGATGGCCGATGGAACATGACGTCTACGAGTTCCATTTTGGAACAGCACCACCACAGGTTTCTGTCTTGGTGTCAACCCTGTGGTCCAAGTCTCCTCTGATGAATTGACTACCATGCTATGCTGCCGCGGATCGTATTGAATGCAAGGACGAAACGTCTTTGGAAAGCATCAGGGGCAAATGTTCAGAGACATCAGCGAGAAGTTCGCTTATCCTTCCATCCAGAGATTTCCCTGCCGTAGGTCTTAGCCCTGAATGTGAATTCCACGGGCGCCATGCTCACCCTTTTTGACTCCTCGGTGAAACGTGAGGTTAAATGATGAGCAGTATCGTCCAGCCTGCAACGTCCAGCCAGTAACGGTGTATCTTCTTTGCGAGAGCCTGCGGTAGAGGCAATCACCACAGGCCAAAGGATTCCATACCTGCCCAACTGCCCTCCTCTCCTCCCTGAAGCTAGCAGACCTTCATGAATTGCTTTGTCCTCTTGATTGTGATTACATTCGAGCCAATCCATGCATATGCGCACACGACTCGCCACCATCTGCATGCAGGCCGATGGCGTTGCGTGCCCCAAAGCTACCTAACCTACCTCAGGACACCCCCGACAATTTAATCGAGCCATGGAGGTTCACTTTCGGCGGTGATGAGTGGACCACCATGGCTCGATTATATTGTCGGCACCTTGAGTGGGAAGTGGCGAAGACATGTTGAAACCGACATCAATTCACGGCACTTGATGCTTCTCCAGGAGATGGCAGTTGCAGAAAAAAACTGCAGCTAAGAGCGCATATCTGTGCGTTTAGACCTCTGGCCGCACTCAGGAAGCTCTCCAGCTTGCGACGGCATCTACGGCATCTACGGCATCTACGGCATCCACTCAGGCGCATTCCCACACTTGCCTGCCCCGATACAAGACAAGTTCCTCCTCCCGGGGAACATTGAGCCATCGCCCGCGACTAAACAACCCTATCGTTAACTATTTGCTGCTGCCTAGTCCACGTCTTGCCGAACCGCTCTCATTTTGGCCTTGTACAATCGCCGAATAAGAGCACCCCATCCGATCTCGCTCCTAAGCTCCTTCTCGACTATAAGCCTGCGGAACGACAACGAAACGAATCGGGGCAAACAAAAAGCAGACTAAGAATTACTGACTGCATGGAGCTCAAATAATGTTTTCTACCGCGTCGCGCAATACCAGGGAACGATGCATACGGAGTCGAAGTGACGCCTTAAGGACAGCTGCCGTTGTCATCGGGCCGCAATGGGACCCTCGAGCTGCGATATGTCCACGCATTGGACTACAGCAGTCGCGCAGAGCTAGCAACGGAGTCTGGCGGCCGTCTGTCCTGGACGAGTATTTGCTCACGATCCCTTCAGATTCATCAAGTGCGATCTGCTGACAGATTTTCTCTCCTTGCAGATGGGTAGCAAAAGAAGCAAGGCCCATCAGCTTAAGACAGCTGATGGTCTTTGGGCGTTCCTTGACGGAACAACGACTTGTCAGCTCAGCAAATTACGTTAGGACAGAACTCCCAGTGAGGTAGTCCAAGATCCTGTGGCTGCCCTTTGCTCTGTACTCCTTGACCACTAACTCTCCCTCGTCACGCAGAATAGCACATCGTCTCCGCGACATGCAGCAGCTGCCCTACATCGTCGTTACCAATCCACATATAAGCGAAGTCTACGATCTTTACTATAGAGCATTTGACCAATTACGAAAGATGAAAGAAATCAAGACTCTGGAAGATAACGAGAAGCTCTGTGAAATAATAAGTCACAACCTTAGAGGCCATCTAACCGTCATTCCCAAGCTAGCTATGGGTATCCTCGAGTGCGGCGGTCTCATGGACCCCCGAGATCTTGACAAATTCATGAACACCATTCTTCGATCTGTATGACTCGTTGCCCACGCTTTTCGCTTCTCGCTTCTTCTCCCCACGAAGGTCTTCCGCGAAGCCTTGCTAACAACTCTCTGTCCAACTCTCAATAGCGCATCTCTCGTCGGGTCATCGCTGAGCAACATCGCTCTCTCACCGAAACTTTCAACTCACCATACTTCTCATCTGGCGCCAAACTCTCCGAATCTGATTTTATTGGCGAAGTCTTCATCCGCTGCTCCGCCAAAGACGTCATTGAGCGATGCGCGAAAGCAGTCACCGTTCTCGCTCGATCCACCAACGGTCCCAACGTGCCCATCCCGGAAATAAAAGTTGTAGGCCACCTAGACGCCAACTTCCCCTACATTCTCGGTCACATAGAGTATATAGTGGGCGAGCTCCTTCGCAACTCCGTCCAAGCCGTCATCGAGCGCCACCAAAAACAAAAGTCCTCCGACCCTCCTCCTATCGAAGTCACCATTTGCGAAGCCCAAGAACATGTCATCTTCCGCATTTCTGACCGGGGAGGCGGCATTCCTCATGAAGAACTTCCCTACCTATGGTCCTTCTCCAAGGGCCCTAACTCGCATCATCGTCTCGAGAACCTTGGCCGAGTCCCCCGCATGGCAGCTACAATGCAAGAGCTCCATGTTGAAGATGAATTAGGCCGCGCCGACCTCAAGAATCCCTCATATCAAAGCTCTCTTTCTTCCCTCACAAGTCGGCCTCCCAACTTACGACTGGGCATGGGCCTCCCTCTGAGTAGAGTATACGCCGAGTACTGGGCGGGCACCCTCAATCTACACAGTCTGGAGGGATACGGCGTGGATGCCTTTCTGCAGATTTCAAGATTGGGCAATAAAAACGAACAGCTTGTGACGAGAGCGACTATGGACTCCGTTTGACAAGCTAGCAAACAACGGCGTTCTTTGTTCCTCATTTGTCATCTCGTAGATGCCATAATTTGGTGGCAAATGTCGTGTAAACCTCAAAAGTATTCCCTGGAGAACAAAGGAGCAGTAGCGAGGCTTAGTCGGGGCACACAGGATTAGCATAGGAAGGTACTGAACTACGGGTCATGAGCTGGCTGTGAGATCCGTGCTTACTTTCGAACTCTATTTGAGCACACATTTCAATTTTTAACATGCATTTAGCTTTGAGTTAGCTCATTCGTGCCGAGTAGTGATGCTCACCTGGTGCACATTATATCTACGGAGTATACATACGATCAATCGCATCTGCACGTCACACATAGCATCTTAAGTTATGAATACATTGAAATTGACCAAGTTCGTTGCCTAGCTGACTGAAAACAGTGATTGAGCATTAACCGAGCAAATAAAGATAAGGCTACATGATCAAAAAATAAAGACAAGGGCTTGCATTCCTGGCGCCCCCAGTTCTCCGTGGCAAGGGGAAGAAAATAAAGGGGACAACTTTTCCGCAACCGCCCAGTGCATCAAGAGATCCTTAAGGCATCGAGAATTAAAAGCGACCTCCGTGCCTCTGCTCACCAACAGGTAAACACGCACTAGAGCCCTTCAAAATCTCTAATGGTATTAGTAGGTACCCGAGAATCAATAAAATGCCTCTCTCTTCCCTCCTCTGTGTTATTGGCAGTCCACTATTGTAAAATATGTCGTGTTCTTCCCGCTTCTAGCCTTTCAAAACGGAGCACTTGTGACAAAGAAGCCATGACAAACTTGAGCAAAATTAACATCACATGCATTTGAAGCCAATCCGGGCTTAGCGGCGGCCGTGGCTGCGGACAGCGCTGCCCTGCATCTGCTCGAGTTCGGTTTCCAATTGCTTGATCTGAGCATGGGTCTGCTCGAGATCCTTGTTGAGGCGATCTCGCTCGGCGATGAGCTTCTGTTCCCACTGGCGGAATCGCTGTTCCTCAATCTTGACTTGTTCGGTGAAACGTTTGCGCAGGGCCTCTTCCTCTTCCTTGAATTTGGGGTTGTCCAACTTGCGGGGGCGAGCTTCACCGAACTTGCGGGTCTCCATCTGCTGGGCACGGTAAGCCTCGTAGTGTAGCTCTTCGGTGGTGTGAATGAGGTCTAGCATATGAGTACGGATTAGGATAGATCGCAGCTTCTTAAAGTCGCAGTGATCTTCGTTCTCGACCTCGGCAACGCCCCAGGAGTATTGGCGGCCCTTGACGATGCGACCATCGCTAGCCTTAACATCCTTCTCAGAACCAATAACGGCGAAGGGCATGGCGGCCATGAGGCTGCGGGCATGCTGGGCGGCAGCTTCATCGTCCTCCTCGATCGGGGGCTGGTAGATCTTGATGTTTTGGGCCTCGATAACAGAGATAATCTGGACGATAAGTGTAAGTTTTATGCATTCATGATTACAACAGCTTCCTCATGAATCAAAACTCACTCTTTGCCTGAACTTGGCCAAGTCGGCAGGGCTCAACGTATCCGCCTTAGCAATGACGGGGATCAAGTTAACGCGGGAGCAAAGTCTCTTCATGACCTCAATATCAAGAGGTTTCAAGGTGTGGCCGGTGGGGCGGATGAAGTAGAGGCAGGCATGAACACGAAGGTCAATCTTGTCCTGACGGCGAGGCTGCTGCTCCTGAAGCATATAAGACTCGTGCTGGTCGTCGAGGAATTCGATAATGGGCATCCAAGAGTCGCGATTGTTGACATAGTCACCAAATCCAGGAGTGTCAATAACAGTCAAGCGGACTAGCAATGGTCAGTTACGGGAACAGGAAGGACTAGTTGGCAGCTTGGGGTGGAAGGGGACGCACCTTTGAAGAACTTCTCCTCGAGTTCGGCCTTGGTGATTTCAATCTCGACGGTCTTATCAACCTGCTTCTGGTGTCGACGCTTGTGGTCGGCATAGTTCTTGATGGTGGTGGAGAAAAGAGTGTTAATGAAGGTGGTCTTTCCGAGGCCAGACTCGCCAGCAACCTAGGTGATACGCGTTAGTTTCCTGAACTGCTTGCGGCAGAGATACTGATATACATGTTCAATGAGAAAATTAACAAGCATACCATAATCGTGAAGCTAGCTCCTCGCTTGGCGACAATCTTGTGTCGCTGGTTGGGGAGATTGGCAATGCCAATCGGTGAGGGACTCTCCGCAGCTGGGGCCATCGTGGACAAAAGGGACTGTGCAAAGAAAGGGTACGTCTAAAAGGAACTCTGTTACGATGAATACCGATATGGACAGGTACTCGATCAGGACACAAGAACCACACCGAGATGGATCAGGTACGAGTCGAATTGAAGGATGCAGTCCAAAATTCAAGATCAGGTTCACGGCAGGTGGAGGTTGTTGTAGCTTGAAGGCAGGAGCTTGTACTTCAGGGGGGGGCCCATTGATGCCACAAGACAAATTTGCTGCCGTTGGCAAGTAGTAGGTAAGCTCGTCTGATTGGCTGACTGGCTGTCTCCCCAACCACGCACGCTATGGAAAGTGATCAGTGCGCAGCGCGGCCAGATTAACCCGAACGTCACGACTGCCTCAGAGGTTCAAGCACGTCATCAAGTTAGAATATGAATGGATACTCCTGTAGAGGCTTCAAATTTCCTAGCTAGCGGTGTATTTGATCGACTTTAGGCTTTAGATGCAATAGTTGCGGCCAGTTGTATCACAAGGGTAAAATTTGCGATGTTGGTATTTGGTATTGACGTCCGGGTTAATCTGGCTACCGTGTGGAGCAGCCTAAATCCTAAATACGGAGCATCGTTACCTAAGCAGCTGATAAGATAACCATCTTATCAGTACGTGTGGATACAATGCAGAATTTGCCGAACCCCCCCCCCCCCGGCACTCAGCAAAATTGCAATCTCGATAATGAAATTACTTCAGTGGCTTTATGTGCTGTGGTTTAAATTTGTAGTGAGAATGCTTACAGCGCATCTAGTATTCACAGATACCAACATGGCTTCAATCGTGTATCGGTAGGTACTGTAAGTACCTACCTACCTATTAGAATCGCTTATCTAAGGTACTAGGTACCTAACAGTAAAAAGTATCGTAGAGATAGATCCCTGTAATATTCCTGTAAATTCGTGCAGCATTACAGAACAGCCGCCACTGTAATTCTATGGCGCTGTGGAGTCAGCATTCCCGTTTGGAGCCACTTAGGCACTAAGGAGTTGAAGACCAGGGAATAATTATCTGCCGGCACGCTGAGTACTTGGGCGCAGCGAAACGCACTGTCCTTTATCGATAAGCTGTTTTGTCGAAATTTTGAAACGAACTGGGATCGTTCTACACGTAGATATATCGATACACATATGCATGATGGCTGTTCAGTAAAACAACAAACATGAAGACCGACTTCAGGGTAAGGAGGGCCAATAAGAAAGTTGTTCTTATTTCAGACAAAACCGCTGACTTCGCGGCAGTTCTCGAATTTGTTGGGCACGGTCTACTGTCAGGGCAATTTACTCTTCAGCCCAGACGGAACCCATTTGTTCTCGCCGGTTGGCAATCGTGTCACCGTCTTCGATCTTGTTGAGTGAGCGTTTTTATCAAGCAGAGAAGTCAAGTTGATAATAGGCTAACCTTAAGGTGGCGCAGGAACAAATCGTACACCCTACCATTCGCTCATCGCAAGAACATAGCACGAATCGGACTCACACCCCGCGGCAATCTGCTCCTCACGGTTGACGAAGATGGACACACTATTCTGACTAATGTCCCTCGACGAATCGCTATCTATCACTTTTCCTTTAAGTCACAAGTTACTGCACTTTCATTCTCGCCCTCTGGGAGACATTTTGCCGTGGGCCTGGGGCGCAAACTCGAGGTATGGCACGTGCCGTCTACACCCGACACTAACGCGGACGGTGAACTTGAATTTGCGCCTTTTGTGAGACATCACAGACATATGGGACATTTCGACATTGTGCGACACATCGAGTGGTCCAGCGACTCTAGATTCTTCTTGACAGCGTCCAAAGATCTAACGGCCCGGATATGGAGCGTGGACCAGGAGGACGGCTTTACGCCAACAGTTCTCTCTGGCCACAAGCAGACAGTCATTGGTGCGTGGTTCTCTGAAGACCAAGAGACAATATATACGGTTAGCAAAGACGGTGCAGTATTTGACTGGCGCTACGTGAAGCCCATCAACCACAAAGAGGAAAATGATATGGAGGACGCGGATGACGACTCCGATATGCGGTGGCGCATTGTCCAAAAAAACTACTTCATGCAGGGAAGCGCTCATGTCCGATGTGCGGCGTTCCACCCTGAATCAAATCTTCTGGTGGCAGGTTTCTCGAACGGCATTTTCGGACTGTATGAAATGACAGACTTTAATAATATCCACAAATTGAGTATATCTCAGAACGACATTGATTTCGTCACTATCAACACGAGCGGAGAATGGCTTGCATTTGGGGCCACTAAGCTTGGCCAGCTTTTGGTATGGGAGTGGCAGTCAGAATCATATATTCTAAAACAACAGGGTCATTTTGACTCGATGAATTCCCTCGTCTACTCTCCCGATGGACGACGCATCGTCACGACAGCGGATGATGGCAAGATCAAAGTTTGGGACATTGAATCGGGCTTCTGCATAGTTACATTTACGGAGCACATAAACGGCGTAACGGCATGCGAGTTTGCTAAGAAAGGAAACGTGCTCTTCACATCCAGCTTGGATGGTTCAGTTCGAGCTTGGGATTTAATCCGATACAGGAACTTTCGCACATTCACCGCACCAACGCGGTTGTCGTTCTCCTGCCTGGCTATAGACCCCAGCGGTGAGGTTGTCGCGGCCGGCTCGCTGGACTCCTTCGATATTCACATTTGGTCCGTTCAAACCGGCCAGCTTCTCGACCAACTGTCTGGCCATGAAGGACCCGTATCAGCGTTGGCCTTCTCACAGAATGGAGACTCCCTTGTCAGCGGAAGCTGGGATCGTACAGCGAGAATATGGTCCATCTTCAGTCGCACCCAGACCAGCGAGCCCCTTCAACTACAGGCTGATGTCCTTGACATTGCCATCCGACCAGACTCACTGCAGCTTGCCATCTCGACACTCGATGGCCAATTGACCTTTTGGTCTATGGCTGATGCTGAACAAGTTGCTGGCCTTGACGGACGTCGCGATGTTTCTGGCGGGCGAAAATTTGGCGATCGACGAACGGCTGCCAACGTAGCAGGCACCAAGAGCTTCAACTCGATCCGATATAGCACGGATGGAAGCTGTCTTCTCGCTGGTGGCAATAGCAAGTATATTTGTCTATACTCGGTGACGACAATGGTTTTACTGAAGAAGTTCACCGTCAGCGTAAACCTTTCTCTGTCAGGAACCCAAGAGTTTCTTAACAGCAATCGACTTACTGAGGCGGGGCCGTTAGAGGAGATAGATGATCAAGGCGAAGCATCAGATCGTGAAGACCGTATTGATTCAAGCTTACCAGGTTCAAAACGGGGTGGCGATCCGTCAGCGCGCAAAAGACTACCGGCCGTTCGGGTCAACGGGGTTGCTTTTTCACCTGCAGGGACAGCCTTTTGTGCCGCATCAACAGAAGGTCTCCTTATCTACAGCCTCGACAATACCGTCCAGTTCGATCCTTTCGATCTGAATATGGAAATCACGCCGGCTTCAACGCTGAATGTGTTAGAATCCGAACGTGATTATATCAAGGCTTTGGTCATGGCATTTCGACTAAATGAAGCCGGCTTAATCAAGCGCGTATTCCAAGCTATTCCCGCTTCAGATATATCTCTGACGGTGGGCGACCTACCAACTGTATATGTATCAAGACTACTACGCTTCGTCGCTGCACAGACGGAAGAATCACCACACATCGAATTCTGTCTCCTTTGGATCAAAGCCCTGATTGACAAGCACGGTTCGTGGTTGACAGAAAATAGGAGCAAGGTAGACGTCGAGTTGAGAATTGTTTCACGCGCCGTGGCTAAGATGAGGGACGAGATCAGGCGGCTAGCCGATGAGAACGTGTATATGGTGGATTATCTCCTCGGGCAGGCGGGCCGAGAGGCAAACAAACGGATGCAGATTTCGCTCGCGGAGTTAAAAGGAAACGATAAAGCAAGTATTGATTTGGGCGCAAATGGGGGAGCAGAGGAGTCGGAGGAATCATCGGATGAATGGGTTGGACTAGAATAGGCGGGCGCAAGGCACGATAGATGTATGCATATCTGTATAATCTGCGACCAACAATTATGATATAAACTCCCGCCCTAGCATCATGGCTTGGAGAATTGAACTGTACATAGAGGCGTACACTTTGTAGAGAGAAAGATGGGCATGCCGCTGCGCATTAACGTGTCAGCAGCGGTATTGCCATGCGATGCACATGCTGATGCCTGATGTCAAGCATATCAACCACTCATTTCATCACAACAGTCGCCGCATTCTTTATGAATTGAGTCAAAACGTGTGAAATCCCACCGTGCCTTGCCCTCATGCCATTTTCCCCAAAAAAATTTTAAGCACGCAGCTTCTCCCACTTTCCAATCTCTTCCTCACTACACAACCTTGGCTCTCAGGCAACTCCTGCTGCTGCATGAAAACAATCACAACTGGGGGGCCTGCTTACTCTGTGAAGTGCGCTTATCATTGATGATCCGCAGAGGCAAAGAATCTTGGTCCCCGCGGCTGAGAGCTGCTCTGCCCAAGGGACGCAGGTCTTTAGATTTGAAGCCAGGAGTGTTGGATTCGACTACGAAGAGAGCTTTGCGAGACGTGAGCACGTGATTTCATGGCAGTGGATGGTCCATACAGTTCTTCAACTCAATATACACTGATTCATAGTTCAAACATGATGAACTAAGAAGGTGTCTTGAAGAATGGATGGTGTTTAAGAAGCACGGTACGAAACAAGGATCACGCTCATCAGGCTACTTTATGGCGCTGCGGTTATTTGAGCAATAGGTGGCGATTGTGGATTTACAATTCTACGATCGTCCTTTCTTGAAGGGCAAATAATCATTTGTTGGGTTGAGAGAAGAAACCTCATCGGTTGCAGGAGCTGCTTGGCAAGTAAAGCTCTCGTGTTCCGTTAGGGGACAATTGGTGGATTAACGGTCGACGATGAGAGCAATGCGGTATGACGGGCGGGATTGCATCTTTTCCATAGCTCTCTCACAATGCCGGTAGATTCATTCAAAGTGCCACAATATTGATCGTTGAACAGATTAGTGAGGAAGGCTGTGGCTGTTGACAGACGACCATCAACAGGACAGGAAATCAGCTTCGCAATGTGAATTGGGTGATTTTTTTTTTTTTTTTTTTTTTTTTTTTTGACACCGCCAATATGACGTACTAGATACCTACGACACGCAGTTGTGAACATGCACCTCTAAGATGCGTACAAGCTTGATTGGCCGGCTGGAATCAGGGCGTCACGAAATGAAGACGACGCCGAAGTTAGAGAGGAAAAACGAAACGTATAGTGGCGAGACCATGAATCTCACATTCCGTATATGCTGCTGGAAGTGGTTGATGCCGTACTGAACTTCGGGCCCAGCATTGGAGCCATGATCTTGAAGTTTGCATGTCTATACGCCCATTACCAGGGAAGTCAGGATAGTACCTTTTCCATCTGCCTATTTGATTGTTCCCAACTACATACCTGCCGGTGTAGGCAGAAAAATAAAACATCAGACTCGTCTCATCGCTCTTCGTAATTCAAGCACCCTGATCCGACGATTTGGAGCCACGTACCGAATAACAATGAGCCTTTAAAGCTTTGGGACTTCTTTCCAGGCTTCCTGAAATCCGGCACCTCTTATCCAAATCGTATCCTGACCGGCTGCCCCGTTCCAAAGCATGTAATGGGCCTTGATCCAGTCGTCGTCCCGATCCAACCTCATCCACGGCCGCCCCCTCCACTTCCTCGATATTTCCTCTGCAAGAAGCAGTGATCGAGCGACTTTAATGAGATGTCCATCATCGGCGATATCATGATACTTGGAGAGAAGATATGCAGGTCCAAAAGCAGGTTCAGGTATTTCCAGTCTATAGCTCCGGATAGATGACGTGTGCAATGGCGGACAGCCCCGGGCAATGTACTGCACGAGATCAAAACGCATCTTGTGCTCAAGAATGCGAATCTTGGCACTCTTTGGGATAAAACTCTTGTCGAAGGTCAAAAGGAAGGGACAGGAGTTGAGGCTATGGCTACGCGTTATTTATTATCGGTTAGCGCATGTCATAATGTCTTGATTGATCAAAAAACAAACAAAAAGCAGAGGAGGGCTGACATGAGGTGAAAGTCGTATTTCGGAATATGTGGCGGATTCCACGAGGCTGCTGCGGCAGCATACGCATTGTGATGGAACACCTCGGCGACCTTCTCTTCAAAATCCTCATCCTTCACTCGTAGCGTGGCTGCCAGCGCAACTGCATCCTGCAATCCTTTTCCTAACACGCCCTCATATAAAGGATCGGGGTTATCCCACGCTGCGCTACTGGCTAAGCTTGGGTGATCGTCGCGAACTCTTTCACAGATTTCCGAAAGATGACAATTCTTAGCTTCTGAACCTGACTGGTCATTAAGTGCAACAGCAGCATCGACTTTATTGAAGAAGTCTCTCAGCGGATTACCATGGACTGCTGCTTGGGCTAGACCTTCGGCTATAATGGCAGGCTGTTCCCATTCCAGCCCTTGGAGAAGCTGGATCATGGAGTGCATGATGCCGGCAAATAAGCGTTGCACGATGTCTCGAGACTTGGCGGTGTCTTGGCACAAGAACTCATTGACAACATCTTGCCAACCGTTCCTCTCAATCTCGCGTTGGAAGAAATTGAGGAATTCGGAGTAATATTGGCCGGAACCGAGGTATTCGGGCGCATTTGCAGACCAGTCATTTTGCAAAGCAGTGACAATATTCTCCCGCGCCGGTTTCAGTTCCAACTGGTAAGTCTTGTTGGCATCATAGGCAGCCTGAAGCGCAGCTGCTGACGCACCGGTACCATAAAGCGTTAGCAGTTGGTGTGCAATCTGTTTTGTATAAGCCTGCTGACTCAGAGTTTGGCGTGGAGCGATGGAGAGCACTTACGTGATTGTGAAACCCGGAATCGTTGAAGAAGACGGTATGTTTCTGATTGGATGGTAAGTGACGGACTAACTGGCATTCCATTGCGCGGCGAAACCCGTCTTGTGAATTATTGACTGCCATACCTCGAGATCTTCTTGCAGTAACTTGGTGACCTTGGCAGCCGCCTCCTCATCTTGCTTCGTCTTCCACAGTCCCGTGGCATTGGCAGAAATCAGAATACGAGTAGCGGTAGCCATGTTGGTGATGATCTCCGATGGTATGTATGGGAATGAATTAGCGATTGTTCCCAATCATGGCACTTTCACAGCTGGTACTATGTGTCGCGGAAGCGTGCGCAGTGCTGAGAGTCGTCGCGGTTCGATTGACCCGAGCAGTTCGCATCTAGTTATGTCAACGCCATGTCTGGGATATGGGACCGAACGGGACCGAAAGCCACCCTTCCCTTCCCGTGCTCGGCGTCATCGTTGCGATATGATCTGACGAGGCTGACAAATGCGAGGTGGGACCGGGTCACGGAAATCCGAGGACGTCAACCCCACGTTTTCGTGTTGGTAACCGAGAGGATGGGATGGGATTAGCCGGATTGGGTACTCCCCGTTCCTTGCCTGTCTTTATGTGGGGCAAGCCTAGTCTTTCTGCAACCTGGTCAACCGAACAACGTGTCAAAAGGAATGCTCATAGCTGTGCGGATATATTTGCCATGGTAAACGTACTCAATCGGCGATTACTTGGTATAGTGGGCTACAATGATAAGGCCCTTGGCGTCATCCGAGGTCATCTCCTGTGTACTGTGCGAAAGTGGAACTTCCAACCTGGTTACCGCCTCAAGTCGCACATTACTTCCGATGCAGGTCCAGCGTTTTAGCCAGTAATGCGGGAATGTGATAAAGAATGAATAATGTTGCTGTGCAACCTATCATGAACAGCGCATTGGAAGTTCCCGACGATCCAAAATGGAATCCTGATCCAAAATTAATCGAGGGTCAAGTCCCCCCCCTGGAATGTGTCTCTCGACTTGGCTTGACTCACCGTACAGAGAGAAATTTCCCGTCTCGCGATTCAAGTCCACTTGTATATCCTTCTCCTTGGCTCTCTTCTTCCGCACTCCCATCTGTTGAGTCCGAGAGTCAGGAAACCCGGATGTTGGTGTGTCGTCGGAAAGGATTTTGCGGCTCGCCTCGGGGATCGAGCTCAGTTCAGACCAGTGACTTTGCTCTTGAACGCGGCTTTCTCGAGAACTATAACGACATCGGTCAATTTGAAATGGTGCGCTGCTTCTAATCAGTATCGTACTGTATAACTATATACTGCTGAGAGCCCGGAGAGGATTTCGAATCAGAGACTTGCTCGAGTTGGATATCCAGAAAACGGCCGGTTTCCTTATGCGAAATAACCCATCTAGCCCGAAGATATTCTTGACTATTTGGTCTTCAGTTCTGCCATCCAGAAAACTGAAGAGGTCATCAAGAACGACTATGTCGCACTCAGCGTAGAGCATGCGAGCAATCGCCTAGATACTAGTTAGCTCTTGGTTTGGCTATGTGGGAAGGATATGTGCTTCATGGCGAGTCCTCTGATGCAACTCAGCCATCTGCGATCTTTATCGGCCACGCTTGCACAGGGAGTCATACAACACGCTGGCGTTGTCCACCAGATAGGTTCAAGCCACGACTACCGATCTCAGACTTATCGCCCAGTGGCAATTACTTAATATCATACGCCAAGCATGACATGGCAATGGCTTCTTCATATCAGGGATTGTCCACCCGAGTCGCAAAGTTGCAGATGACATTCCGTATCGATCCATTAGGTAGCCAAGGACTTCGATCACAGTAACCGATTCTGCTGGAAGCCACTATGATCATTCCTTGTCGAGGATCTACTTCACCAAGTATCACTCTTGCTAAAAGGGATTTTCCGGCTCCTGTAGGACCAGCGCAGGCAGCAATCTGGGAATGCTTTACTTCTTTGTAAAGAGCGACTTCTAACGTAGCATCAGCCCGAATTGTAACTCCTCGCAAATTAATAGCCGCGGTAGGACGATGGTGGGCTGTGTCTTTTCTTGAAGAGTCCTCAATACTTCTTTGGTCTATGTGAGGAGCTTCAAGAAGGTAACTCTGTACTAGTTCAAAGCTGGCGAGTGTGGCGATGATTCTGGGAATGATGGTCATGATCATATTGGCTGGATGGATTACCATGGAAAGGATAGCAATCGTTGTGAAAGCGGTCTCAGGGTCCAGGCGTGAGTTGCGAGATCGAGCAAGAGCTGCGTACAAAATCATTGTGATTGCGGGCAAAAATATGCCAAGGGCATTAGCTATTATTGGACAGGCGTCAGTTTTAATGTTGACGCTGCATACGTAGTATTAATCCGGGTAGATCGAGGGGCTTTGATCACGTTGTTCACAGAATCTTGTGGGAGATTACCCACCGTTGGCATTGTAAGCCCCCCTGTGGTGAAGAATGTTAGCGAACGAAGCAAAAGTCTTGGGTAGAGTGATCAGGAAGATTGACGAATCAAGGACATACATTATCCACCTGACGCCTTTAGCACGTTCAATTTCTATGTTTCTTAACCGTGAAATATGATTGGATATCCCTTGAGAAACTCTTAGCAATTTTATCGCCTTGATCGAACCGAGAAAGCCGCTGATCATTGACAGCCGATCTTGAGTGGCGACGTTCCAGCTTTTTTGCCTTCCATGCACATGTGTAGCAACATACTTGCTGACCCGGGAACAAACTGAGATGAATCATTTAATCAGCAGTGGAGATAAAAACGCAAAATACAGGTGCTTAGAGGGATAACCATGCTCAGAATGGTTGGGAAATTGAGGGTTCAACAGAACATTGCACTTGCAGACAATAATTGCAAGGGGTATTGGAGACAGTCACCCGACTGGGGACGCAAGAATGACCATTCCAATAACCAATTCGACGAGATCGGCCCAGACATCATGTACCATTCGGCCGATTCCACAAAGACTGTCTACCTCAGTGTCCATGAGGATAATTGCTCTCCCGCGGTCGTGCAAATGGGTTCGACTTTGCAGTGTCTTTGAGTAGATCAGGCCGACGAGAGCACCTCGCGTCATGATTGTAAGCCTATTCTGCATGTGTAGATATATGAATCCGCATATCTAGAAACGAGAGTTGAGTCAATATTCTTACTGGTTTGTCAGCAAGTGAGGAGTGGCGTTTCTTACCGCTTCGCCGACATATACTACCACGGCAAATGCGATGATCCAGGCGGAACCAGGTGACAGAAAGCGTGACTCAGGTGGATTGTTGTTGAGATGGCGTATAGTCTGTTTAATTAGAAGAGGTTGGCCGTATCTTAGCACAATGAGCAGTAGACGACTGGGCATGGCCCAAGCATATGAAGGTCCGAGACACTTCAGCAGAACCAGGAGCAGCGTTGCTTTCGTCTCCGGTTGAACTAAGCCAGACATGATTAGCAAGTCAGCGATCGCCTTCTTTGCGAATAAACCATTCTTTACCTCTCGCAACCCATAGCTTGGGGATGGCATTTCGTAGCTTGCTGGTTGCAAGGCGGTTGTCGGCCACCTGAAAGTCCTCGTCTTGTACAACACCAGATGCGCCGCGCTTGAGGATAAAGTTCACCCACAAAAAGAACGTCCGCTGCAGAATTCCGGCAGTTTCCTCGGGTGCCGGCCTAGATTTCGTCTCAAGCAGCAGGGAATCTTTTCTGAGATGATTCAACAACAAGTTGGACACCTCTGAGTAAGGCGCTTACCAACCCCATACGCCCAGGCAAGCCATAAATGCAGAATATCGGTGAGAATCGTTGCAAGCAAGTACAATACAATGACATCAGATGGAAGAATTGAACGTCTGTGTTCAAATTAAGATCGCGCGAGAGCACCAAGTGAGCCAGCAAAGCTTAGTGCGGCAGCAGCATATACGGAGTCATTGCCAGACCTCAACGATACGTCGCGCATTGTCGTCACGAGATCTACCAAGAATGCAAGGACACAGCATAGGTTCAAACACTGGAATCTTTGTCAGCAGCTTGTTTGCTCAGCCTGGTGGTTTCCAGGTGATGGCCCCGGCAACAGTTTCTTGCTTACTAGCTTGAGAACTGCGATAGCGCTCGGTCGGATAACAGCCGCCTTGCCTTGGAGGCTCAATAGAGGGAGTGGGATAAACAGTAAAAAAGAGACACTAATAATAACAGGGGCCAAGTCCAAATATATCAACTTGAAACTGAAACCGAGCAGCTCTGGTACTGGATCCATGAGGAAGGAGATGGAGAACGATGACAATGAGTGTGAGGATATCGTGATGAAGCTGCATGGGTTGAGATGCCCTGTACTATATAAGATGTGAAATAGCGCGGTAATAACAGTTCTCCCCTTTCCTTTTTGTTTCTTCCCCGCAGCTGTTGGTTCCGCGGCGATGGAGGCCAATTTTGCAAGCCAATTGGCCGTGGCCGCGCATTAGCTGTTAGAAGAAGCATCTCTGAACTAACAGCAACCTAGAAGACCTTTGGGACAGTTCAACTTGCCTGCATTGCAACGCCCCCGATCAATTGCAGGACCTCCGGCGCCTCTAGAACCGGGGCATTAACGGGATTAGAAGCTAGCTGGCTCTTGATCAACTGTGGCTAGCAGCAAATCTTTTTCTTCTGTAGGCAAGTTGTCAGCAGTCTTTGATTCCTATAGAGGGTTTTTCCCACGCAGAAATATCCTGACCTCTAGCCTTGATTCCTAAGGTGAAGACCAGATCGCGTATGCTAGGCTGCTCAAGCAACTAATGCTCCGCAGTTGTAGATATTGCAGCGGCAGCGACGTTATTAGAGAATTCTCGCTAACAAACAGAACACGCGGCGGTCGCCAACGACCTGAAGCCCCTTTATGGTCCAATGGGGGGACATACAGTACCAGACTTTAAATTGGTTTATTGTGCCTTAATTAGTTAGTACCTGGGATCTGGCCCTAGCGAATCAGAGCTTACAGTTGAGCCGCAAATTGTGGCATGCTGGCCCGCGGATTTGAATGTTACCAATTAATAAAGACCGCTAGACCACTAATTGACCTGTCGCTCTCGCCATAAGCTATACCGAATTTGGTGAACCGCAGCTGGGCACTGTGAACAAGCCAAACATGGGGGGTGATGCAACGGTTCAGGAACGAGGATTTTCTCAAAACTCCGAGCGAACCAATCCGCAAGGACCCTTGCTCTCCAGAAAGAAACGCAGGTGGCAGATCAGCGCTGAAGAATGTGCTGCCTCCTCAGCATATCCCTTTGAGGGCAGTAAAGCGCCAACTGGGTTACGAACTGATCAGTGAACCAATCAGGACTTGAGGGAATAGTATAACCAAAGTCCTAGCAGATTCATCACACACGTTGCAGCTATAACGCGTTCTGCGGCAGCTGTCGTGGCCGTTTAGAGGTGATACCTAGGTACAACACGTAACAAGGGTGGTGTGGGTCCTGTGACCTAGTTGGCGCCTTACCGCATTTTAAGGGATGCAAATTCATCAACAACAGCTTGAGCAGCTTGAACAGCAGTGCAGTCGTGTTTTTTTAATGTTCGCAGCCATTGATTGGGATCGTGGTTAACCTCAGCCGAGCATCCTCCAGGTCAACGCGAAAAATTGTAGCAACCCCTAGGCCGCTCAAGTGGTACATTCAGCACCCGTAACGATCCAGGTGCCTAGGTAAATATTAAAGCAGGAGCGAAAAAATGACACAGTACCAGAATAATAAATTCGCACACTACGGCGCCACACCACTCTCAAGAAATAACCCCCCCCCCCCAACACTATTCTCAAAAAAGTTCTGCCTCAAGACACCGCTCAAAAAAATTCGGGAACCGCATATTGAAGCTTTCTTTCCATGTCACGGCGATTGTGATGCTATTACGCTGACGGCAAGTCAGGGCCTGACCTGTGGGCAATATGAACTTCTCACAACCTGTGTCTTCCGAGATTGCCTCTGTTGAATTTCAGTTCTTGTCTCCTCAGGAGATTCAAGCCATTTCTGTCAAGCGCATCGAGAATGAGAACACCTTTGACAGCTTGCTTCACCCCATTCCTGGAGGGCTTTATGACCCAGCACTTGGGTCATGGGGTGACTCACCGTAAGTCGCTCGCGTGTGAGCATTGCCATGTTGCAGTTGCTAATTTATCCAACCCAGATGTGCGACGTGCAAACTAAATCAGCTAGCTTGTCCCGGTCATCCAGGGCACATTCAGCTGCCTGTGGTTGTCTACCACCCGGTCTTTATGGACCAGGCATACCATTTACTCCGAGCAACTTGTGTATACTGTAAGGGATTCAGGCTGCGTGCACGGGACTTACACAAGTATGTATGCAAACTTCGTCTTCTTCAACACGGCCTCATTCATGAAGCGCACAAGGTCGGTACTCTCGGCGAGATGGACTGGAAACGGGGTCCATTGGAGTGCGTCGACTCAGGAGATAGTGAAGCCGACGAAGACAGCAACTCGAGCGAATCCGTGATTCGAAAACGGGAAAAATATGTCCGGGACTGCCTCCGACAGGTTGAATTGCAGAGAAGTAACGTTAAGAAGAGGAAACATGAAGGCATGTCGCAAGGTCGCCGCGAGGTCATCAAAGAATTTCTTGCCGAGGCCACCAAAGGAAGGCATTGTGCGAATTGTGAAGGGATCTCGCCTCCTTATCGGAAAGATCGATTTGTCAATATCTTCGAGAAGTCCCTTTCACCAAAGGAGCAGGCAAAAATGGCACAGCGGAACTTCAAAGTGGAGGACGCAATGGCGCGTGTTCATCAGCAAATAACTAAACGAAGACTTGGATCTGACTCTATCAAAGACGGTCACACAGCAAGCGAGTCGTCGAGCGACGTGGATCATCAACTTGAAATTTCGAACACAGTCCCTGACGATACCGCACCCTCGCACAGATACATTAGTCCTATGGAAGTGCAGGCTCGTCTGGTCGAACTGTTTGAGAAAGAACAAGATCTCATGTCTCTGTTGTACAACGCGATACCGGCCACACGCAGCTCGTCAAAGGTTCGGCCGGACATGTTCTTCATCACGGTCATTCTCGTGCCGCCAAACCGGTATAGGCCCGAGGCACGTACGGGAGACTCCCAAGTTACAGAAGCGCAGCAAAACTCACTCTACAAGTCAATTTTACGAGCTTGCACAAAGATGGCCCAAACATACACCTCCGTAAAAGAAGGAACAATGGACATGACACAGCTGCATCACGTCTGGGGAGAGCTCCAAGAGGGAATTAATGCATTGATCGATAAAGATAAAAATCCTGTGCAAGGTGCGGCTGCAAAACGCAACGAGGATGGCATCAAGCAAAAATTAGAGAAGAAAGAGGGTCTATTCCGGAAGAACATGATGGGCAAGCGTGTCAACTACGCGGCTCGTAGTGTCATCTCGCCAGACCCAAATATCGAAACGAACGAGATTGGCGTACCCCCAGTCTTTGCGCAGAAACTCACATATCCAGAACCAGTAACAAGTCATAACTTCAGAGATATGCAGCAAGCTGTGATCAACGGTGTCGATAGATGGCCGGGTGCTGTTGCTATTGAGGATGAGAACGGACAAATCCTGCATCTGAGAAATAAATCGACTGATGATCGTGTATCTTTAGCGAATCAGCTTCTTGCCCCAACAAATATCAACTCAGTCAGGATCAGGAACAAGAAGGTGCATCGCCACATGACGAATGGCGATGTGGTTTTAATGAACCGTCAACCCACATTACATAAACCGTCTATAATGGGACATCGAGTTCGCGTTCTACCCGGGGAAAAAACTATCCGATTGCATTACGCAAATTGCAATACTTATAATGCTGACTTTGATGGAGATGAGATGAACATGCACTTTCCCCAAAATGAGATTGCACGCTCTGAAGCGCTCCAAATTGCAGACACTGATCACCAATACTTATCTGGAACGCAGGGAAAGCCATTGCGTGGTCTGATTCAGGACCACTTATCTATCTCAACAATGTTGTGCAGTCGTGATACATTTTTTAATCGTGGCGACTATCAGACAATGGTTTACAGCGCATTGCGGCCAGAAAGTGGCCATATTTTTGGAGATCGGATCCAGCTTGTGCCACCCGCGATCATCAGACCAGTTCCTAGGTGGACGGGAAAGCAGATCATCACAACATTACTGAAAAATATCCAGCCTCCGAATCATGGGGCTCTGAATATGAGAGGAGAAGCACAGGTTAAGGCAGAGCAATGGGGTTCGAAGTCGGAGGAGGGGTCAGTCCTATTCCAAAACAGCGAGCTTATCACCGGCATCCTTGATAAGTCTCAAATAGGACAAAGCTCAGGAGGGCTGATCCATGCTGTCCATGAGATATACGGTCCGGCCAGCGCCGGCCAGCTTCTGAACGCTTTAAGTCGACTGTTGACCCGCTACCTGAACAGCAGGGCGTTTTCTTGTGGTATTGATGACTTAAGACTGACTCAAACCGGAGAAGCATCTCGGCGGAAAGAACTGGAAGCTGTTCATCGAAAGGGTCTCGAAATTGCCTCCAACTACGTTTCTCTATCAGGGAACTGTGATCCTGATAACCCTTTACTTTTAGAGCGTCTTGAGGAAGTCCTTCGCGACGATACTAAGCAGGAGGGGCTGGATCTCTTGACGAATGCAGGAACCAAGGATATCACAGATGCAGTGCAGAAGGCCTGCATACCCAGTGGCCTCGAGAAGCCATTTCCACGAAATCAAATGCAGGTCATGACGACATCTGGCGCGAAGGGCTCGAGGGTTAATGCTTCACTTATCTCTTGCAACCTGGGACAGCAAGTCTTGGAGAGTAGACGAGTACCTCTAATGGTTAGTGGTAAATCACTGCCTTGTTTCAAGCCTTTCGAGACGAAGATTACGGCCAATGGGTATATTAGCAGCCGTTTTCTTACGGGTATCCGTCCACAGGAATACTTCTTTCATCTTATGGCAGGAAGAGAGGGCTTAATCGACACAGCCGTCAAGACATCGCGGTCTGGCTATCTGCAAAGATGCGTCATCAAAGGTCTAGAGGGGCTCAGAGTTGCTTACGACACAACTGTTCGTGACGCAGATGGCTCAATCATCCAATTCCTCTATGGAGAGGACGGTATTGATGTTGCAAAGCAAAAGTATCTCACAGATTTCAGCTTTTTGCTACGAAATGTTTCATCAGAAATTGCCCAACTGAGATATGATCCGGATGTGGTCGCCCGGATTGGGTCCGAGCGAAACTTGTTCACGAAATACATGAAAAGCACGTTGAAACACGTCAAGGCAGGGAGCCTTAAAGTGAAAGATCCGCTACTAGGTGCCTTTAACCCTGCAGGAAATTTGTTCGTGTACTCTGAGCTTTTCTACGATACTATGGCATCGTATCTAAAGGACAACGTAGACGGACTCGTCCGCGAGAAGAATAGCCACAAGGTGATGCAGGAGTCGACCAATTCAATACTGAATCGCAAAAACGCAGAGGTGATCTTTGCGATGAAGTACATGCAGTCACTTGTCGAGCCAGGTGAAGCGGTCGGGGTTATCGCAGGTCAATCCGTGGGTGAGCCATCGACCCAGATGACTCTCAACACTTTCCACTTGGCAGGACACTCTGCCAACAATGTCACCCAAGGTATTCCGCGGTTAAGAGAAATTTTGATGACGGCCACGAAGGACATATCCACGCCGTCAATGTCCCTCTATCCTCATAATGGTCAATCTGCAGAAGAGGTTGAGCGCTTTGCAAAGTCAATTAGTGCCCTGCCTCTATCCTACATCTTAGACCGCGTTGTGGTGGAAGAGAAAGTTCATCGTGGCAAGATTCATGGCCTCGCGAAAATATACCAGATCAAGTTCAAGCTGTTTCCATCGCATGAATACTTGGACACATATCACGTCAGCAAGTCGGAGGTTATGCGCGCTCTGGCGACAAAGACACTGCGGCATATACTCACAATCGCGAAAGCCGAGTTAAAGAAGCGGTCTGTGGAGACGACAAATGCTACACCTGACGTCGGCGCCACCGTTGGGGTTGTCGAAATGGCCGCCGTCAATTCTGCTAATAATACTGAGTCTGGTGGTGGAGATGAAGACAATGGCAGCAATGCGGGGGAGGATGGCGACGATAATACCACCACTAGCCAGCGAGCCAAACACTCCGAAGCCGTTTCATATGGACCAAATGATGATGCCGACGACGAAGTCCAGCGAGATATAGACAGGGCCGAAGATGCGGAAATGGAGACACAGGGTCTTGACGACAGTCCTATGGACGATATTTCGACGAACAAGCCGGCTGGCGAAAAGAAGTTGGAGAAAGAGGCGTCAGATTCAGACAGTTCCCTGGCGGATTTTGTTCAGAAGGAGTTCGACGAGGTAACGGGTTTTGAGTATGACGAGCAAAATGGGGAGTGGTGTGATGTGACACTGGAGTTCGATGCTGGCATACCTAAATTATTAATGCTCGATATCGTCCAGAAAGCCGTCAAGAAAAGTCCGATCCGAGAAATCCGTGGCATCAAGACGTGTAACGTATCGGAGCGTGCCAAAGGTGGTGCGAAGGAGCGCGTCGTCCACGTCAATGGTGTCAACATTCGAGCCATGCTGGCATACGGCGATCGCATCGACGTGAACCGCATCCAGACCAACGACATCGCCGCCGTCCTATCAATGTATGGCGTGGAGGCGTGTCGGATCAACATTGTCAGAGAGCTGTCCGGCGTATTCGGATCGCACGGCATCACAGTTGACAAGCGGCACCTGAATCTAATCGCAGACTACATGACGAGAAATGGCGACTTCACAGCCTTCAGCCGCATGGGCCTGCGGGGCAACATCAGCCCGTTCACCAAGATGAGCTTCGAGACGACGCTGGCTTTCCTGAAGGACTCTGTGCTCGACGGAGACTGGGATAACCTGGCCACGCCGAGCGGCCGGCTCGTGATGGGCCGGCTCGGAGACCTGGGCACCGGCAGCTTTGACGTACTCACGAGGCTGCCGACTCACCACGTAGATTCCTTTGCATAGAATTGGGTTTTTGCATGTATTTCGCACGAATAGGGGCACTGGAAAGTCCGGAATTGTTTTGCATTGGCTTTTATGTACTTGGGTTGTGCCCGTGTCTAGGATGTAGCTAGCTAGGTTTGTGAAAACAGTCATGCAGCGACGATGCCAACCGATCCCAACGTGGATATGGACTGGAGCATCTTGCCGCTCTGGCGATGTCAATGGACATGATGGGTCATGGGCATTGGTGTCTGGTATGCTCGGAAGCAGGTGCCTCAACGAGGGCGTCCAACGGAGGTGATGCAGAGATTATCTCAAGACTTGGTGATTCTGCACATTCGCACTTGCAGAACATAATACAATACAGCACTGAAATCTACAGAAATGGCAGGGCGAAATCGAGCTCATCACAATACGCGAATGATAATTCTGCGTACTTGGCTGCAACTATTACCGGTAAGACAACTACAAACAGCCCATATATCGCACTGCGATCTTCTGGCCCCTGGTGGGCAAGAAGAGTCAACCAAGCAAGGCGCACCACTGTCCATGGGAAGGCGGACGTGTACTTGTACGGTGTGCCAGCTGAGACCCACAAGGCCCTGCCCCGCCCGCGGCGACCCCTGGTCAGGTTCCCTGTCAAGTGCTTCCACTTCCGACCCGAACGTTGGGTCATCTTTTTCCCCCTTTTTGACCAGATTACTCAGCACGCTCGGGCCGCTTTTTATCAGATTTTGCGGTCGGGGCTCCAGTTGGACCTTGTCGAGCAGCGCCAATCTTCGTACGAGTTTCTTCGCCATCTCCCCACAACCCGATTCTAGAGCCCTAAATGCAGCAGCAAGATCTCTCTCCCTCGCCGCTAAGCCTATTGCAAGCATCTACGCGGCCGGTACATCGTTGACAGGAAAATTGACTCCAAATTACATACAACGAACAGCACAATACACAACCCGAACCTGCGCCCAGTCAAGTCTTGCGTCAATTGAGGCGAATCAGTGACATCAGGGCCTAAGCAGAGCGTCCAGCATGTTATCCCTCTTGCAGCCGTAGAGTCCTGGGACTCGGGAAGTACTACCAGGTGCGTTCAAATCTGCAGGGCACGCCCACGCCAGTCAAAGGGCCATATAATTCCCCTGCTGCAATGTTGCTGCAATTGCCAAGACTGGTTCACTCCATCCCAATAACTCTGTGTCTTTGCTTCTTGCCACTTCCAGCATGAAAAGGGGCCTCATGGTTGGACTCTTACTGCGTTAATGATGCGACCAGAATACAAGCGCCATGTTTCTAGCCTACCCTGCAGAAGTTGGATAATCGTAACAGCAACCTGATGACCTTTGGGAGAGTTTAACTTCTGATTAACTGTGCCTAGCAGCGAAGAGTTTTCCCTGCAGTAGGCAAGCTGTTAGCAGCCTCTGATTCCTGCTGTACTGGATCAAAATTTGCAAATCTCAACCACTCGCGTGCTCAACTTTTGTGAGCGGGTAATCTCTATCTAGGCCCCAAGCCTAAACCAACAACAAATCTCAAACAAAAGAAATCCAGCCCAGTCCAATTCATAGATCCGCCATAACCAGGCACGGGCATCAGCTGTTCGTAGACCACAAAAGCCTCACGTCGTTCATTTTCCTCGTCCCCCTTCAAAGCATTAGCTACTGTCCCAAAAGGTCATCTTATTTAAGCCTTGCGTTTCTTGGAAGGCTTCTCGTCACCCTCACCTTCGCCCATCTTCTCATCCTCGTCTTCGTCATCTTCAAAGTCCTCGTCGCTAAGGAGGGCGAGCTCCTCCATCTCTCGAAAGTAGTGGATGGCATCGGGGTACAAGTCTTCGGCAATGGCGACAGCAACTTCGTCACCGTTGGGGAAGATCTCGAGCTCGTAGTCACCATCATCTTCGTCATCATCCTCGCCCATCTTTTCTTCTTCGACTTCTTGGCCAGCCTTGCGGGCCTGGCGCCTCTCTTCTTCAACCTTGGCGGCCGCCGCGCTTTCCTCGGCGGTGATGAAGCGGCCCCTGAAACCAAAGAAGTTGAAGAAGCTGACGGTGTCAAGGTTTGTATCCTCGAGTTTTGACACGAGCTCTTGCTTGGCTGGAGTCTTCTCGTCAAGATTGCCAGCCTTGTCATCTTCGTAAATTTTTTTGGCGAGGTCGATCAGGCCGTTGGTCAGGTCCTTGCCGGGCTTCCACTTGATCTCGACAGGCTCTGAGACGAGACCCTCCCAGCCGTCCTTGGCATGACGCCACCAGAACTTCTTCTCGAGCGTGCTGTTCTCAAAGTACTCGTTCTCAGAGAACTCAAACTTGATGGAAATGCTGCGAGGGTGTCCGTCGGGCAGCTCGAAGCGCTCGACGGTGAGGTTTTTGAGAGCGGAAACAAGGACGTTGGCATCGGTGGGCTGAATAAACTCATCAATATCGGGAGGGGCGTGCTCGAATACGAGCGGCCAGAAGTTGGGGATCTGAGAAATAATCTTCTGACGTTTGGCGTACAGCTCACGCGTCATCTTGTCCTGGGTACGTACTGAAAGCAGCGTTAGCACAAAATATCAGCATCAGACGATAGCCAGCAGATACAAAAATCTGAACCGCATTTGCATGTTGCTCATGACAACTCATATCTCAACTTTACAAGTGCAACCAAGGTTGAAGCTTGAAGAGTTTAGCTGAAGATGGACACAGAGAATTGGACTCACTGATCTCAAGCTCGACCTGGTCAAAGTCATCCTCGATGGCATCCAGCTGCTCATAGTAGACCGGAGGATTAGGGTTGTCAATGTTCTCAGCAGACATTGTGACGGCTTGGCTGTGATGAAATAAAATCTGTTGGCAACAAAATTACGTGATGGTATCTAGGGGAGGAGTGGGGGAAGGACGCTGATGCGGACGAGGAAGAGGAAGAAGGAGAAGAGAAGTGGAAATTTTGTGTTGGAAAAAATTGACTTATAAGGTATTTTCCGACAAAGGACTACTACGTAAGAAAATACTTAAACTGGAGCTATGGCTTGGTGGGCTCCTGGCCAACGAGAGGTGCCAATGAAAAAAAGAACTAACCTATAGGAGAGGGAACAAGGAATACGAAAACGAAAAAATGAATAAATCCAAACGGTGCCCGCGAGATCCCTGCAGAGCCACTTGCAAGATGAGAGAGTACAGTAGGTAAATTCGATGCTGGTGGTGGTGGAGCCAGAGGATGTAGCGAGACCCCTACCCTATGTGCCTTAGGAGGTTAGCTACGTACCTAGGTACCTACCACTGCCGCTCCTGGGTGACTTTTTGATATGCCAGAGCGAGAGGTACATATGTACCTAATGTGACCCAGCGCATAATTCGCTAACATCCTGGTTGATAGCCAACCAACCGCTCGATGGTGTCGATGGGCTGCGAGGCTACTCTTGCGCCGACCCGCTTTATTGGCCAATTGGAACATCGTCACAAGAAATACTTTGATTCACACATAAACATACAGTATAGTAGAAGTACTGGATACAACCGACTAATAGGTGTTATTGGCTAGCTGCTTATATAGCGGCTGTAACTATCATTGACATGTTTTACGGTTACAGCCGTCTAGTATCGCTACTCTGTTGGGGCCAACGAGGCTGGCCAGGGTTGAGTTACTTGGACTCGCCCCACTCAGTCGTCGAGGGAAAATGGACGTCAATGAGACAAATTTTTCCCATGGAGTGCAACTCCGACTAAGTTGGGGGGAGGTGGCTTAATGCAGCTAGATCCGGTGGGAAATTCGCGCGCCCTTATGTCACTGTGAGTTTCGGCGCCGCTGCCCCACCTCATCACTGCGTGGGGCTGCCGGCCAAGTGCCGCCGCATACGTGCGCCTGTGAGTCCTCTAACCGGCCCGCCGGAAAATTTCCCTTGCAAAGTTCACGTCTAGGTATCACTATCTTCCGTGACCTCTACTTCGATCCGACGACTTCTGTCTACATACAGGGATACAAGATGCGTGTCGTCCTGGTAAGCGGCGGTGTCATCTCTGGTGTCGGAAAAGGTCGGTTGCAACTCCCTTTGTTTGTGAAGTTGCTTTGACCCTCTGATACCATCGTCTCACTGCGCTCGGCTTGCGACCACCCATTACCATCATCTCGGCTCCAAAATTGACATTGCTGACCTATATTATACAACAGGAATTATCGGTAAAGTTTTAAATCCGCAGGAGAAGTGCTTCTCCGCGGTTGCTAATCCGCGCGCTCAGCCTCATCTGCTGGCCTGTTGCTCAAGACTACGGGACTTCGAGTCACGGTATGACAGATGACTGTCTCTAGCACATTTTCTTAACTGACAAGACGGTTGCAGGCGATCAAGGTACTTCAACCGTGTCAAAGTGACTTTTTTTTCGACGACGCTAATCGAACAGATCGACCCATACCTAAACATTGACGCTGGCAGTAAGCAGATGTCGCGACGAAATCAAGCTTCACGGTCGCTATGCTAACACGAGCCGACTTAGCTTTGGGACCGCTTGAGTATGGCTCTCGTGCACCGAACCGTTTACAATAAACTTGGTACTGATAACTGGTCTTGAAGACATGGAGAATGCTTCGTCCTTGCAGATGGTGGAGGTGTGTGCTTTGTGAACGATTGTTTGGCAATTCGCTTTCTCGATAACCGGAATGCTGATTTTTTTTTACCCCTTTGAGAACAGAGTCCGATCTCGATTTGGGCAACTACGAGAGGTAGATGATACTGAAATGTCATATGGCAGAGAGTTCTCTAACTTTGTTTTGCCAGATATCTCGGCATTCAACTGTCTCGCGACAACAACATCACCACTGGCAAGATTTACCACGAAGTTATTTCTCGCGAACGCAAAGGAACCTACTTGGGTAGAACCGTGCAGGTTGTCCCTCACATTACGGATATGATTGTCGAGTGGATTACTAGGGTTGCCAAGATTCCCGTCGATGACTCAGGAGAAGAACCAGACGTCTGCATTAGTATGTTATGGGCGATTTTCGTAAACTTTCATATGTAATGTGCTAATTTTCCCCCGCCAGTTGAATTGGTACGTGATTTGCATGGGACACCAGGATTCAATTACTAATACCTCAGAATGCAGGGTGGGACTATTGGGTATGCTCTTCATTCGTCTCATTCTTGCTCAGGCTGATAGCAGCTTTGCGATTGACCTCAGTGGCTAACGGAATGTGTTTAGTGACATAGAGTCGGCACCGTTTGTCGAAGCGCTTGTTCAGTTGAGACACAAGCTGAGCCGAGATCCCGTTTCATCGTTCTTCAATATCCAAGTTTCCTTTGTCCCACTGTAAGTGTCATGTTCCGAAAAAATATTAAAAATATTAAAACCCCCCCCCCCTTCCCACATGTCAAATGCTCGACTCATCATATTTTTGCTAACCCAAATTTTATCAGAATCCACGGTGAGGAGAAGACCAAACCTACCCAGAATGCCATCAAGCAGATGCGAAGCGCTGGCCTCATTCCAGATTTGGTGGGTATTTCACCTCGGGAAATGCCGCACCAGCCTCTAATTTTGAAATAGATTGCTTGTCGCTGCGACACGTCCCTTGTCGATGGTACTATTCGGAAGATTGCATCAAGCTGCCAGGTCGATTATGAGCAGGTCATTGGCGTGCATGATATGGAAACCGTTTACCAGGTACCTCTTCTTCTCCACGAGCAGGGACTTCTGCAACGACTACGGACTGGGTTGGGATTAGACAAGCTGTGCTTATCACCTTCAGAGGCCGCCAAAGGTTCGGCGCTCTGGGATTTGTGGAAGAAGACGGTGCTTGTGCCGAAGGACACGGCACCCATTCAAATCGCCTTGGTCGGAAAGTACACGCGCATGTTGGATTCCTATTTATCCGTTATTAAAGCTCTGGAGCATGCAGCTATGCGTTGTCGCCGCAAGCTGAACCTGGTTCCTGTTGATTCAGAGCACCTGGAGGCCGCAACACAGAAACAGGATCCGGCTAAATACCATAAAGCTTGGCAAACTGTTTGTGAAGCTCATGGTATTATCGTGCCAGGTTTGTGATTGTTAAGAAAGCAAGACAGAGGTCACAGAGGTCATAGAGGTCATTGCTAACCAGAAGTTGCAGGTGGTTTCGGTTCCAGAGGCATTGAGGGCATGATTGCTTGCGCCAAATGGGCGCGCGAGAATAAGCGCAACTACTTGGGAGTTTGCTTGGGTATGCAGGCTGCGACTGTTGAAATCTCCCGGTCTCTTTGTGGCCGGCCAAATGCGACTTCGGAAGAATGGGTAGACGATGTCAATTCCAAAGACCCCGAAAACCACTCAGTCGTTTTCATGCCGGAATCGTCCAAAGAGTATGTTGTTGTTGCATCTGATGATGGGAAACTTGTGTTAACTGCTGACCTTTTATTGTTTCCCTTTTCTTTCATCCTTTTTAGACAATTGGGTGGTACTATGAGACTTGGTACACGACCAAGCTTATTCCAACCTGGATCAGAGTGGAGCAAGCTCCGAGCCCTGTACGGAGGTGCTTCCGAGATCCATGAGCGTCACCGACATCGTTACGAAGTGAATCCGGCACGTGTCGACGAACTCGAGAAGGCCGGCCTCCATTTCGTCGCCAAGGACGAGACGGGCAATCGTATGGAGGCTTTCGAGCTGGAGGGTCATCCATTCTACGTTGGGTAAGTTCAGCGAACCTGAAGCGAAACATGCTAACTGTCGATTGCTGCTGACTTTCCCGACGCAGTCTACAAGCACATCCCGAGTTCCTCAGCAGGGTGACCAAATCGTCTCCTCCCTTCTTGGGACTTGTCGCCGCTAGTGCCGGAATGCTGGATCAAATTCTTGAGGAAGTGAAGAGTGCTGGCGTTGCAACAAATGGCGCTGCAGACTTTTAGGCAGCCATTGCGAGGAAGGAATAAAAATCTGGGGTGGCGGCGTGATGCTACATTTTTTTCTCGTTTTCTTCTATCAGGGTCACAGGTTGGTTGGCATTTAGAAAGATTCACCACGACTCACCACCTCTAGAGAACGAAAAAACCATAGACTCGGCGTTCTAGAGACAAGGTAGTCAGTCATTTTACATGAGAGAGATAAAAAAAAAAAAAAAGGCTTTTTTTTCTTTCGGAAAGAGTCAGCCTTCGTGGACTGTCATCGCTCTTATGCTCCAACATGGCGTCACAGGCCTTCCATGCTAGCCTTTCACATGAGCCGGGTGACATTCCTCATGTAACTGTCGTACCGTGACGTGCTGGTCTTGCCCACGTCAAACACAGCACTCCGTACTCGGCGTGCGCACTTCCATCTCTGTCAAAGCGATGCGCCAGCGTTCGAAGCAGAGCATTTCCCGCGACAAAGTTGCTGCATGGCACGCTCTCGGCAGGTGGGGCCGACTCACGCACGGCTTGACTTCTCCGGCCAAGGGTGCTTCGCTTTCGTCGAGTGTATTTGAGACGGAACCCATCGTGTAAGCCCAGATCTCTCGCATTCTGCTCAACGACATCAATTGCAGCTCTGATGTTTTCACAACACCGAGCCAGAGCCAGGAGAAGACAGGCAAGCCCCCTCCGCCTCAAAACGCGCAAGAAAGCCACAAAAGAGAGCAAAGGGAGAACGTGTACATCCACAAGATGAACCCGAGGGCCTCCCGCAAGATCCCGCTAGAAGTAGCCGTCTTCTCGGGCGAGTCGATCCTGGAGGCCCAAGCCCGAGGCGCATCGCGCGTCGAGCTCAACGCGCCGGGCTCGTACGCCACAGGCGGCACGACGCCGCCCATCGAGCAGCTCGCGAGGGTGTCAGACGGCGTGCGCATCCCGGTGCGCATCATGATCCGCCCCCGCGGGCCGCCGCCCGACAAGGGGCAGGACTTCGTGTACGCGCCCGCCGAGGTCGAGGCCATGGCCGACTCGATCCGGCGCTTCAAGGCGTCGGGGCTGCTGGACCCGGTCCGCCAGGACGGCTTCGTCTTCGGCCTGCTGAGGAGGCCTGCGGGCGACGACGCCGTCCCCATCGACGCCGACGGCTGCTCGAGGCTGGTGCGGCTCGCCTGGCCGTACCGGTGCGTGTTCCACCGCGCGTTCGACTGCGTCGCGGCCCTGGGGCGCGCCGACGAGGGCATGCGGCTGCTGGTCGATCTCGGCTTCGCCGGCGTGCTCACAGCCGGCGGCGGCGGGATGGCCGGCGTCAACGTCCGGCAGGTCGATCGCCTTTGCCGCCGGTTCGCGCGCGAGATGGAGATCGTCGTCGGGGGCGGTCTGCGCTGCCGCAATGTGCTTGGCCTGGCGCGCCGGCTGGCTTTGCATGAGAGCGGGAGTGTCTGGGTGCACACGGCGGCCCTCACGGACAGGCCAGGTCACCATCCTGAGGAGATCGATTCGGACGAGCTGGTCCGCATGGTTGGCCAGCTTGACTCCGTCGAGGCAGCCTAGAAGGATCCTGCGAGCCGTTGGTCAGCAGATGTGGACACGAAAGTTGCGTCAGGTTTCTGAAAAGCGTGGGTGACCGACCAAGCTGATGTAGACAGACGTAGATGGATGCCCGCTGATGGAGTTACAGTCTTTGGCTAAAAAGGGACAGTGACGTTGGGTTGGGTGTACCCCTAGATTTATCTCTCGTTACTTCTTTTCTTTTCGACACATAGAATGGCGTTGGCGAGCATGATGGAGGTGTAGTGTACATGCATCAAAAATGAGAAGCTTTCCATTGAACACGGTAGTCCTTTTCAGCGCCAACTGAGTTATGCACATCCTCTACCCTACAGCCACCAAAGTGCAACGTATGCTATGCTACAACGTTCTCATCACGTCATTATTGTCCGCCATGTTCAGCTGCACCGGCAACTTTTAGATTCCAACAAACCCGCACGGAAGATAAAAAAAGAATTTCCGGAAAAGAAAAAGAGAAAAGAAGACAGACAGAGAGAGAGAGAAAGAGAGAGAGGGAGAGGGAGAGGGAGAGAGAGAGATCAAGATTTCTTAGGCTTGTCATCGGTGTTGGGCCGAGCCAGACCAAGACAAGACGCCATCTTGTAGAACATGTCGACGTTGTTGAAAGTACCACCAAAGGTCTCCTGGCAAGGTCCCATGGCGAAAACGGGGACATCGGTCAGAGAATGGACACCCTGTGCTTCGCTGGTTGGCAGAGTGCCGTTGATTACGAAGCCGTCGACTGCGTCTTTCGGGTTGACGACGTAACCGTCGGTGCTGTTGACGGCAGGCTCACGAGGGCCGCTCTTGTGCACCTTGTAGTCCTCACGGCGGTCGGGCGCAGCGCCGACACCACCGGCGATGGCGTATCGGGGTTCCCAGTTGGCGGGGAAGTTGACTCCAGTGCCGTAGTTGATATCCTTGGGCTTCACGGTGTATTGCGACAGACCGGACTTTTCGTACACGCCAATGGCCTTGCGCTTGGTGCGCTCATCCTTTTGCTTGGCGAGGTAGTCGGTGTCGGCGGATCCCCAGACACTAAATGCTGATGTTAGCAGATGCCTCGGGTAGATTTTTCTTTTTTCGGGCATGTATGTTTGTGTTGTGTGTGTGTGTGTGTGTGTGTGTGTGCAATTGTTTCACAAATACTTGATTTCATACTTACTCGAATCCGTGGCCGTGATCCGCTGAAACGACAACGAGCGTCTCTTCAAGAATTCCCAACTCCTTGAGCTTCTTGATAGTGGCGCGAACAGTGTCATCGAGCTCCAAAAGATCTCCAAGGGCACGGTCATAGTCCAGGAGGTGCATCTGCTTGTCAATCGAGGCAGCCTCAGACATGAGAAAGAAGCCCTTGTCACCACCACGCTTGTGAAGAACCTCAACAGCCTTAAGAGTCATGTCCCTGAGTCCTGGAAGGTCGAGAGCAGGGTCACTGCCACCCTTGGGGCTGTTCTTGAAGTTCTTGAGGTTCTCAGTGAATATGTTGCGGTCCAGCCAAACGGGAAGACTGCTCTGACAGAAAACACCGAGAGCTCGCTTGCTGATGTCAATCCTGTCCAGGGCCGTCTTGTTCAGGCTAACGGTGTAGCCCTTTTTAGCAAACGCCTCGTAGTAGTCTTTGCCCTGGTAAGAGCCCTTTCCAGGATAGAACTGTTCGGCACCTGCGCCGAAATAGACATCGGGGCCACCATGGTCAGTCCAGCTGTAGTTGGTCAGGCCATTGAGGGCCTGGTCAATAAGAGGACCGTATTCGTGACGGCGACGCGTGTGGCCGGTTAGGGCAATAGGAGTGGCATCAGCCAGGAAGGCAGTGGAAACAGCACCCCAAGCGCCCTTCTATGATCCGTGCGTGTTAGCACAGTTGTACGCAGCGTGCCTTGCATGCAAAACTTGACATACGGTGATGCGGCGGAAGATCTCGACAATGGTCTCGACCTTGGGGTCGTCGAAAGGATCGGGAGAGGAATCGCTATGGACACTTAGTCATTTGTTAGCAATGCGCTCGCATGATATACCGCTCTCCTCCAGGCTTACCCCATAGCATTGACGGTGCTCTTGTGACCAGAGTACAGCGCAGAGGCAGAGTTGGCCGAGTCAGTGATGTAGCTGTCAATTGAATGTGTCATTTGATGACCAAGAACAGGGAATTCGTCCATCTGCATGCAAGTCTGGTATTTGCCGTTGATGCTCTTGTGTCCAAGCAGACGAGCGGCAGTGATCTAAAACCAGTGAGCTCGTACCAATCACACTCAGGATCGAGAGATTAAGAACTCACCATGTTGGTGGTCATGCCATCACCAATGAAGAAAATGACATTCTTGGCCTTGCGCTGCTTGACAATGGGGCGGACCAGCCATTCAGCAGTGGTCTTCTCGCCGTTGTAGTACTCCAGAGTGACAGTGTACCTGCCAGGCTCGTTGAGAGAGAGCTTGCGATAAATCTTGGAGGCGACATTGACGACGGAAGGAGTCTTGTTGTCCTCGGCAAACAAATCCTCGAACCACTTGAAAGTCCACTTCTCCAACTTGGGCTCCTCGACCTGGAAGCAGTCTGTTACGTCGTGTGCCTTATTGCCCTCCTTTGCGATGGTCACCTTGAATTTCTCGTCAGGTTTGCCATCATGCGCAGCTTCGGAGCCATTGACGGGCGCGTGGACTTCGACTCTCAGATCGAAAACCTGGCCGGGCAGGAAATCGCTCTGATCAGGTGGGAGAATGCATCCTAGGCCCGGGCAAGTTCCCAGCCGCTGGTAAGTCTGCGCCGAGACGGCAGAGAGCGACGCCGCGAGAAGGGCAGCAACGCTGAGCTTAGCAAGCATGACTGCGCAGATCTCCGTTGAGTCGGTTGAATTTGGAACAACGAAGAAGAGCCAGCGGGCCCTTTTCGGTACGAGAAAATACAGGGCTGAACAGGAAAAGGGAGGAAGAAGGGGGGACAGGAAATCCAGGTCAAGGTTTCACACGGGCCGCGACGGGTTTTATTTATATGCCTCGTGGCCCTGGCCTGACGATTTCATTACAGTTGCCGCATGCCATAGCTCGCTCCAGACGCCGCAGACCAAAAGGCGAAAAGGCGCGGAATCCGTGGGTCGGGAAATGGCCGACTTGGTTGAATCCATGGGGCCGGGTAACTAGTAGCCATGGCGGCTTGTCAAGATGCGAGAAAGCTGCGAGGTTGGAAATTGAACGAACTGGCCGGGTTCAAGAGAATGCCAGCATTGGCTTTGGCAATGACAAGCAGGACCATCAGATAGCTCCGTACGTAGTTCCATTCTCCATTCTCCATTCTCCATTGAATGGGTGGGTGGAGAGTTCTTGGCCCCCGTTCCCCAGCAATCTCGGGAACGGCGGCGCACGCAATGTGACGGTGTAGTGAACCCGACAAGGCTGGCGATGGGGTTGGCGATGGGGTTGACGATGGCCAAATCGCGTCCACCACTTTCCTATTGTAGCTGTGGTGGCTTGCAAAGTGGCTTGCAGAAAGTGGCTTGTTACTTTGAGTGCGGTAAGGCGAGAGCCATGCTTGCCATAGTCGGCAGCCATCCTCCCCGTGCTCTCACTGACGACTCTAATTGGCGGCCATGGAAATTGAATTGTCTTACCGAGTAATAATTGTTTGGCAATG
>KQ061688.1:903752-920630 GCA_001008035.1 Atkinsonella texensis
CCATGGAAATTGAATTGTCTTACCGAGTAATAATTGTTTGGCAATGCCCCCCCCCCCCCCCAATAAGCTGTAAAAGTGACATGTTTTTTGCATATTACGGAGTAATCAACTGCTTATTCACACCTCAGCCTCTCCAATTGCACACGATAAACAAACACCCGTTGTTCAATGTTAGGTAATTGGTGCTTTGCTTTGCTTTGCTTTGCGTTGCTTTCCTTTCCTTTCCTTTCCTTTCCTCATACCACGCGCCAAATGCCCGAATGCAACATGCAGCAAAAGTCTAGATCTGCTTGCTCCACCAGATAGTTGTACATGTATGTGTTGTATGTGTCTTTGCAATCCGCCCTTCTTTTCTTCTTTCCACATTGCTCACCGAACATCCCGTTACGGCATCTAGGCTCGATATTGCTGCGCATGAGCTGTCCACTTAAGGCTTGGCAGCACCAGATGGCAATCCAGATCCCATACTCTGTCTCCGTATTTTCTTGCAATTGTGCATTTTGACGACTGAGCAATAGCGCGCAAGTCATGCTGCGGTTGCATCTTCGGCTCGAGGCAGGCCGCCTATTGAACCCCCGTTGTTGCCGCCTACTATGCTCCCATCTGCACCGACACTTGCTCCTCTCGCATTCTTGTCCTCGAACCCAGCTACCCATGCAGACTTGTTTATTTTCTCCTGTCCAGCCTCGCTCTTCAAATGGTAGCCTCTGGCCCTCGGTCGCTCGCCCGTGCCCTCTGGCAACCCAGGCTCATGTGCTGCCAGAAATTTCTTCCTGTTTTCCTCAAAACTGTCTAGCCCATTTGCCAGCTCCGCTCTTATGCCTTCAAAGAATTTGTCAATAACGTAATGGTTGTGGATCTGGAGGAGGTTCCAGCCCAGCATCTCTTTGGCATTAAGCAGATGCTTCAAGTAGGCCCTGTGATGGTGAGTGCACGCGTAGCATTTGCATCCGTCTTGCAGCGGTACGACAGCCATGCTGTGCTCTTCCGACCACATGTTAATCCCCAGAGGTTGGGGAACCTCAGTGCTGCAAGGCGGAAACGTAAATGTCAACGCAATACCAGCGTCGGAGACACTGTTCACAAACGGAAGGGCGCAAATGTCCACACCAAGGGATATTTGGCGCAGAACATCATGCGGAGACTTGGGCTGGTCAAATGCGAGTTTCGGCAATGGACTTAACGATTTGTACGCCTCCAGCTCTGGGAGCACGTTGACGTCGTATATAGCCAGGCCAGAGAGACTTTCTCTGATGTCTTCCGCCAGGTGTCGCAAGTAGTCCCACTGTATAGGGAACTCGACAGGTAGGACCGGTGCGAAAATAGATACGCCTAGCTCATCCAGCTGTTCTCTGCTTTCGAACAGGCGTAGGAACTCGTCAACCCAACCTTCAGTGCGCTCCACCATCTTGACGAGCTTCTTTGACGCCGGTGTCGCACTTGTGTGTAATGAATCAGCCAGAGGCACCACAACATCAGGTTGCAGCTTTTCCACAGCAGCGACATACTGAGCCACGTTGACGCTGGAGAATCCAGTTGATGTGAAGAGGGTTACGGACTTGGCCCCATTCCCCATCGGGGTGATTACTGGCGGACATCTTCTTGCGCCAAGCACGGTCACTCGATCTGTGGCTAACGCCGTGAAGTCGTGCAGCCGAGGAACACCCTCGCGTTGCGGCATTTTGTAAATAGGGGGTTCTTTTCGTTCGACAACTACTTGTGCGTGAGCTCTCCCGACAAGTGACACGGAAAAGATTGGTCCTCTCCCCAGTACCAGTACCAGTACCAGTACTTACAGTCTTCCAAAGCCATATAGGCAGAACTCAAGTCTGTATGCCTCTTCACATTGTCGGGAGTGAGATGGGGGACAGCCCCTCGAGATGTTATGGCGGTATAGTTTGGGGTGTCAATCTGTCTCCTCCCAGGAATGGACAGGCGTCCGAGACGCGGGACGCAGCAATCGGCAACCGAGGTCCCCAAGAGCTCGAATACCATCCGTACAGGCATTTCCGTGGCTCTATCTGTCTGTTCCTCCCTCATCTTTACATAGCCAACATGGACGGGGGTTGAAGCAGGTTCAGGCACGCAAGGCTTGTGTCGTGTGAAGATGGCGATGTCGGCGATGTCAGCGGTAACTTGTCTGAAAATGATGGGAAATATTCCAAGAAGAAAAAAATCTCCATATGCCTTTCAAGAGTATCTGCATCGATGACTTATATTTGACGGTGGGCTATCACGTTATAAATTTCATATAAGAAACAACTCTCAAGATGAAATTTGGCGTGCAAAGAAACATCAGTCGGCTGGCCAATGAAGGGGCGTTGCACAGGAGCCAAAGACTGTTTGTGGGTACCGTACCGCGCCGATGTTAGTCCATGAACCCCGCCAGGCCAGTCCGCAGCTGTCCGCAGCTGTCCGCGGCGGGGTCATGTCCGGCGTGCTCCAGCCTCGACCTGCGTCTGGTTCCCCGGACCCTGCACCTTGCATCCACGCGCTCTATAACGACATGTCTTATCAGCTACCTATGTGATAAAAAGTTGCCGCAGTCGAGCTTTGTGACTCCTGCTTGTCCTGGCCGGTTCCAGTTCATCCTGCAGGCCGCAGTGCTCTATGGGCTGACACTGGCACAAGCACCAGCCTCACATCGTCAGCTCGGTCTAACCAATAGCGGCTGACCATATGTACCAGAACGCTTCCTATCTACTCCGTACCTAGGGAGGTAGGTATCCAGCCTTCTTTGCCCAGGTCGGCCCATTCTCCGTCTTGCGACTGAGCTAGGCGATTGCAATCATCGCCCAGACTTGTCTTGAGTCTGACCAGACTAGACTTAGACTACGGAGTACTCACACTCGGTTTCCAACAAGCCCTGATTCGAATCGGACCTTCAGCTTCCCGCCTTTTGCGCCAAACATGGTTGGTGACCACGACGACGAAAGCCAGCCTCTTGTGGCGGAATGGGCACGAAGCCAAGGCAATGCCGGCATTGATGACGACAACGACGATGCAAACGACTTCCGTCAAAACCCAAGCAGCCAGCGCCGGTGGCAAGGCAATGATCTCACGGATGCCGGGCATCCAGACGCACCTCTCAACACCAGCGACAGCACGCTTCAGCTTGAAGACGACAGTAGCCGGCCGCCCACGCCGCGATTTCTGCAAGACGACAACGCCTGGAAGAGATGGAAATGGGTGCCATATCCCGTGCGCCGAATGCTGCGAGCCGTTCGCAAGTGGTCGGTCGGTCCTCCGAACCCGCAGCCCTATCGAATCGAGCCCTTCTTCCCCCTCGTCCAAGAATACCCGTCATTCCTCGTGGAAAAACATTTGCGGACTTTCAAACGACGATTCTGGCTGCTGTTCTTTTACTACTCTACTTGGTTAATCCTATTCGTTCTTGTCAAGCGGAAAGGCGAGATTGCCACGGAAGTCGCGGGATGGGGTCAGCCCCGGACAATCGGCTGCGGTGCCACATACTGGGCCTCTGGCAACTCCTGCGGTCTCAATGGCAATGACTGTCGTCCCTTCGGGGGCGGTGGCTTTCCCTTCCGCTGTTCTGCAAACTGCGCCAACTATCGGGTGCTCAATCCTCATGCCGTCGGCGACCAGGAGCTAGTCTACCAGCCGATTGTCGTGGGAGGGCCATTGAGCGATGTCGCGCCCGAGAACGCAACCTACCGCGGGGATTCGTACATCTGCGGCTCTGCGATACATGCCGGTGTCATTTCGAATGCCAATGGCGGATGTGGCGTGGTCAAGCTCGTTGGCCGGAGCCAGAATTACCTGAGCACGCAGCGAAACGGCATAACTAGCACGAGCTTTAACTCGTACTTCCCCCTGTCCTTCCAATTCTTGCCGGATATCCAGTGCGGCGCTCAGGACACGCGGTGGACCCTGCTGGCGATTTCTGTCGTCTTCACAAGCGTCTTGTCTCTCGTCACTGCCTCACCGGCTCTGTTCTTTTTCTCATCCTTTATCGGCATCTTCTGGACCGTGGGTATGGCTCTCGATCCGCCGCCGCACAGGCCCGTTTCGGCATTGTTCTCCAACATAGTGGGGAAATTCCTGCCAGCCATGTTTGTTGCTTGGGTCATGTACGACAAGATGGGCGTCCGGCGCACTCTCACCGGTTTGACGGCGCAAATTGAGAAGACGGTCCTCTGGCTGGGCGCTTGCTGGGTTGGTGCGCTGGGCAATTACACTCTGAGCTTCATCCCTATCCAACGGCTCAACGCACACGACTTGAATCAGGAACCTGGTGCAAAGGCGGCACTCTCCATCATCATCACGGTTCTTGTCTTCATCATAGCCACGCAAGCATGGTTCTTTCGCCAAGAAGCCCGCTTCGTCAAATACATCAAATTATACGCAATTTTCCTGCTGGGCATCATGGTTGCCCTCGTTCTGCCCGGCCTTCATCTCCGCATTCATCACTATATCCTGGCGCTCCTCCTCCTTCCAGGAACAAGCCTACAGATGCGACCCTCCCTCTTGTATCAGGGTCTTCTCGTCGGCCTCTTCATCAACGGTGTTGCCCGGTGGGGATTCGACCCCGTCCTCCAAACTTCTGCCGCCCTGCAAGGTGATGCGCAGAAGGGGACGCCGCTGCCGGTGGTTCATGATCCGACGATCGATTTGTCCAACAGCACGACACTCCTGTCTAACATTACTTTCACGTGGGGGAGGCCGCAACTCAAGCAGTTTGACGGCATCAGCATTCTCGTCAACGACGTGGAGCGATTCAGGTCGTATTTTGCCGATGTAGACGCCAAGCATAAGTTCGTGTGGTCCAGGAACCAGACTCTTGATTTGCCTGAATATTTTAGATTTGCATTTATGGACGGGAGCTATAGTGGTGATTATACCAAGGCCGGTGTTTGGAAGGCGGACGGCGAGTGGGTGGAGATGAAGCCTGGACCATCACGGGTCAAGGTTCGGCTTCGCTTGGACGAGGACGTAATTAGACGTAGATAGGTAACTGTAACTCGAGCAGTTGCTACACATATATAGAGTATATATCCATCTAGATATCGAAAGCTGTGAAATATTTGATAGTAAAGATAATATGTACTTTAGAGTAATCGAACAACTTGGTTTCTCCAACCTTTACCTTTCTTGCCTAGGACCTAACGGATCTAATGCCGCGGCGCCCAAGAAAGTGCGATTGAGCATGCTTGATATTGTAAATCGGTGCAGAAAGACCTGTCGGGCTCGTGTCATACTGTTTACTGAAATCGAAGTCTCATCTCCTACCATGTTCCCCCACCCACCACCATGTTTCCCCCACACCATCCATATCAATCCACAACCACCATCTTGGAAACACCATCCCACCAAAGCAAGAAAAAAGACATCCGCCACCCGCGCGCCTCGCCAGATGCCGCCGCGAATACCCGCCGAATCCGACTTCTCCCCTCTCCAGCCCCATCTTCACACCTCCCTGCACCACCCCTCGCCCCCCGAGTCCACGACCACGTTTCTCATCCTCTTCCACGGCCTAGGCGACTCAGAAGTGCCCTTTGCCTCATTCGCGCGCAACCTCTCCCTCCCGGGCGTCCTGTCCATCTCCGTCCGCGGCACCTCGCCGCTTCCCCCAGCCCTGCTCGACGGCCCGGGCGCCCACTACCACTGGGGCGATGACCTCCACATCGACCCGTCGACAGGCGAGCTAGACGCCGACCCTGGGTTCGAGAAGGCCGCGGGCTTGGTGATGGAGAGGCTGGTCCGCGGGGTGCTCGTCCGGACATGCGGTTGGGAACTGGGCGATGTGCTGCTTTTCGGCTTCGGGCAGGGCGGCTCGTTGGCGCTCGGTTTGGCGTCGCGGCTGGCCAACGAGGTGATTGACGTGTCTGATGATGCACGTCAGGGCAGGGCCTTCAAGGGAGTCGTCTCTATAGGAGGCGGGCTGCCGATGAGCATGGTGTCGAGTCGGAGCGCGAGGCAGAAGAGCGGTACGCATGTCTTGTTGTGTCAGGGGGATGGGGAGATGGAGGACCTTGTCAGGAGGGAATTTGAGAATGTGAGCGTGGTGAGGTGGAAGCGGCGAGACGTGGCTATGCCGAGGGATAGGGATGAACTTCTCCCTATTATGAGGTTTTTCGCGGAGAGACTGAAGAGTGGAGGATGGTAAATCCCAATTTGGGCGCTTAGGTTGAAATTTTCCCATTTCCCACCTGAGATTCCCATGTGATGCATGTAACGTGCGGACGGATTAAATGAGAGTCCCGTGGTGATATGCTCATTACTTAAAGACCATATATTTCATTGCTACTCTTCTAGGTGTTGCACTTCATGTGCATTCGCTAGTCGTCGAATGTACCCTTCTGCTGTTGAACATCACCTGCTTGGAGCATATCTGCCAGCATATCCCACTTGATGGAATTCGCATCACTGGTCGCCCGCGCGACACCTCGTAGCCCGCTCCATATAAAGCGCACCTGCCTGTCAACTTCCGTCTTGACATTTCTCAGGCGCTCTTCATACGACTTGTTGAGTTCGTCCTCCTCCAGAGCATCTGTCACGCCGCTTCTGATGCGTTCCAGCTTGAGTGCCAGATCAAGTACATCAAGTATACAGTCACGGATGGGGGACAACCTACTTCCAAGGATCGCCTGGTCGACCATTGCTTTCAAGGCTCTCTCATGGGCGTCGATCAGCTCGTCCATGTCGTTGACAGAAGTAAGATCTCGCCGAAGCTTCGAATTGGCAGGGGTGAGAACAAGAGTGGCGAGATATGTCTGGACAGTGGTGCAAAACCACAAGAGTTTGGTGCGCGTTGAGTAAAAGACTGCTGCGGCATTCCAGTTGTCGTGGTCTGTCCAGTAGTTGTCAAGGATTTTGGGTTTCTGGAGCGCATACGTTGCACGCTTAACTTGCAAAAGGAAAGTGAAGAGAGATTGGTAGTGCTCCAGACTTGTAGTGGTAAATATCATCTGCAGTGGCCATGATAGTCTGTATTCAACCCTGATACCGCCGAGGACTGTTTTTACGGAGTTGCGAGCCAAAATCGGGTGAAGGCGTTCTTGTGCTGGGTCTACGAAGACGGTCAACCGGCTTGGATCAGCAATAAGCGCAAAACTATCCTGTGCCGTCGCTGTCAAAGCGTAGTGATCTGACCAGTTGGTCCTCAGGTCATCTAGTTTGCGGAAAATGCCCTCTACGAGAGTAGCTGCGGTCGAACCGTTCGACAGTAGATATACCTCGTGGAGGGTATCCAGTATGGGGTATAGGGACCACTCCTCGAAAAGACACGTCTTTAGTATTATTGATGTTGCCCGATACTTGCTCTGAATCCATCGGTCAAACGCCGTATCGAAAAGCTCCGAGAAAGGCACCATTTCTTTCCCACTTGGACATATTGTGTCATAATCAAGCGGAGGCTCTACTCTCTGCTTGTACGAAATAGCCGCCTCACTTTTGCCCAGCAGTTTTAGCACAACAACATTCTTTCCGGCCTTGTATATATTCCCAACTGCGGTTCGGAGAAAAGCTGGAGCATGTAGTGCCCCCTCGGGAGTGGTGCGTAGATGATATCGGTCTTTCCAAGTCTTGCCCAGGAGTATTTGGGACGATGTCTCGGCAACAAAAAACAGGTCGCTGGCGGTTAACAACTTCCCCTCATCCATCCAGAGTCGGATCGGGCGCAAATACACTTGGAAGCACTCTGAGAAGATGCGAGCGAAGAATTCATAAAGACTGGATTTTCCACTTAATTGAGCGAGGCATGACTCACTAAACACAAACTCCAAATACCGGAACGGCGTCGCCTGTGGTTCCAATTCAATTTTGAAGACAATTTCCGCCAAGGAATACAATGGCTCAATCCATGGCATCAGTTCGGTCTTGACTCGGGAAAGAGTCAAAACAACATCAGTCGTAGGTGCAGTCAGTCGCTTCTGTATGTCAGAAACAAAAACATCTAGCGTTCGCAACCGTTCTGAGATGCAATCTTGAAACGCTTGTAAATGAGGTACTTCCTGACGCTCTGCTACAAAAGATCGTAGCTTTCGCAAATGCGTGCCATGGTCTGTCAGACTTTGCATCATGGCCCTGAATGGCTCCCACTCCGTGTTTTCAAGCTGGAAATACGGTATGGCCACGCAATCTGCGCCAAAAAGCGTGCAGTCGAGTCCTTGCAGCATAAACAGGACGTCTCTGACTACTTGAATCTCCGGGACTGCGATTTTCTTTGTTTGCTTTAGAGACTCCTCAAAAGCGGCCTTGCTTCTCCAGCTCTGCGACTCTTGAACCTGCTCGAAGATGAATGCATTTTCAGTTCGGATCACATATGATTCCGCTGCTTGTGCCTCATCGCCAACAATAGAAGTGGCATCTGATTCGCTGGCTGATTGTTGCTCAAGGGCTTCGTCATCTGAATCATCACTATAGTCAATCGACTTCCAGAGAGCGTCATCTTGGTCCCAGCCGTCCTCCCTTGCGATGTCTTCCCAGCGTAGGCGCGCCGTATCCCTGTCGGCGTTGGGATGCAGTAACTCAAGGTCGCTGAGATTGGACTTGAAGGTTGGCTGATCAGACAACTCCAACAACAAATGCAGGATTTCAGGTTTCCCCCTCAACTGATGATTTTCCAAAGCCTGCAGTCGCTCCCGCAAGGCATCAGCCAAGTCGTCCCGATTGTTAACGCGGAAGCGTTCGTCAAGTCCAGTTAAAACCCTCTCAACCTCAAAGTGGTTGGTTTGAAGAAAGGTGTGCGACTTCAGCCTTCTCAACACAGCCTCACCGAGCTTGTCGGGATCGAATCTTTGCGCCTATACGGGTCATTAGTCTCAGTATAGGCCTGCCGACAGGCGATGCGCCGGTGGTCCTTCTTACTTTGTACAAACATGGAGCAGACGCTTCAATAAGCTCACGGGTTAAGGCTTCCAGTTGGGATGAAAATGACATGTCGGGCAATCTCTTCCATCTTTTTAGCTTTTCAGTATGGGCCTTTCAGTCGAAGAATACCCTCGTTGCTCAGTTAACAAGCACTCCCGCCCTCATGCTCAAGAGTAATCTGCTTGGGTGGTTGCATTGATTGTCAAAAGCAACAGCCGGACGCGGCGGTCGCGCTCTGGCGCAGGACGAGGTACGAGGTACAAGCCACAAGATAAAGGTACAAGGTACAAGGTACAAGGTACAAAAAGATGGAGTCTGCGACGTGGCCACGCCACACTAATAAATGCTCGGCTAGACCCTCTTAGAGACACCGGGCGACAGCAATAACTTGCATGTGGGGTCACTGGGTTTAGCGTCCCAAGGCTGGTTGAAACATCAGATCCAACTCAAGCCCCCTTTACGCGGCCGCAGGACTGACAGCCACGCAAAAAGTGTTCAACGACTTCAATCTAACGTCTTGATAGCGCCGCTGCATCTCTCAACACGACCAACCTCCGTCAATGACGGACCTCCGCCACGCTTGACGCTGCCCTCGAGCTTCGGTCTCCGCCAAATCGCTGCTTGAAGCCGCCAGGTTGCCACTTCACTCAATCCGCGGCCCATCATGGCTATTGCACGACCCCTTCGGGTCTTGCTGTTCGCCGCAGCCATGCTTTGGTGCGTCTTTCTTTACCAAGTATTGCGTCCTTCTTCAGGATTGCGCGGGCCAGGGGAGAGATATGTCAATTTCGAAAGAGACCCGACCCTAGATCGTTCGTACAATCCCCCCACTTCCCACTTCCCATACTTACAACATCTGACTTTGGTATTGGCATACAGCAACGGGAGAACCGTCCGGGATCCTTGTTCGCACTTCCGCAGCGTATGCGCCTGACGCCGATAACACTGACCGTATCAATGCGACCCTATTGGCGCTCGTGCGAAACTCAGAGGTCGATGGCATGGTTTCATCAATGGCGGATTTGGAGAGGACTTGGAATCACAAGTTCAATTATCCCTGGACATTTTTCAACGATGAACCCTTCTCAGAAGACTTTAAAAAGAAGACCCAGGCTGCTACCAAGGCCAAGTGCAATTATGGTACGCCACGCCGTCCTGTTTTTCGATGAAATCCGAGGATCGCTCTGCTGATTGAAATAATAGAGCTGATCCCCAAGGAACATTGGGCCGTTCCATCCTGGATCGACCCACAGCTGTACGACGAGTCCACCACGATTCTAAAAAACGAAGGAGTCCAGTATGCAAAACAAATCTCATACCACCAGATGTGCCGGTGGAACAGCGGTGTCTTTTACAGGCATCCCGCACTCGAAAATGTCCGCTGGTATTGGCGCGTCGAGCCCAAAGTTCATTTCTTTTGCGACATCGACTACGATGTATTCCGGTACATGCAGGACAACAATAAGACTTATGGTTTTACCATTATGCTTTACGACGACCCAAAGACACTACCGACCCTATGGCCAGAGACTGTCAAATTCCTCGCCGATCACCCCAACTACATTCATGAAAACAGCGCCGTGACATGGCTCACAGATGATCAGCGCAGACCAAAACACAACAAAGGCGCTCAAGGCTACTCTACATGTCATTTCTGGAGTAACTTCGAGATTGGAGACATGAATTTCTTCAGAAGCAAGCGGTATGAGGATTACTTCAATCATCTTGATCGGGCAGGTGGCTTCTTTTACGAGCGATGGGGTGATGCTCCTGTACACAGCATTGGCTTGGGGCTGTTCGAAGATAAGAACAAGCTTCACTGGTGAGCTCTGTCGTCCCCAGCCTTCCAAAGGGCTCGTTTAACTAATCATTTGCTTAGGTTCCGTGACATTGGCTATCAACACATCCCATTCTTCAACTGTCCGAACTCTCCCAAATGTAAGGATTGTGTCACCGGTCGTTTTACCGATGGTGAACCATTTCTTCATCATGAAGATTGCAGGCCCAATTGGTTTAAATATGTAGGCTTGGGTTAAAGATATTGGGAAATAAGATATTAACACAGCGTGTGCAAGGTGCCTTTATAGCGAAAGATTGAATTTTGAAACCGGCATGACCAACCTCGTATTCTTTCATAACGAGGAGGCTCAAGTTGGAAGTCGGAAGTCGATGGCGCACTGGCTGGATCACAGCATCAACCTGGGTCTTGGAACCATAACTGAGATACTTGGCGCAGCATCGATTTGAGCTATTGATTTGTGGCCTGGAAATTATGTATCGATATGAACGACTTGACGAAAAGAAGGCCTCGCTGAGAAGGCTCTGAGGCATGGAGGACTGCAGTTGGAATCACTATTAGATGTACACTATGATATACAATATACCGTCACGACTCCCGACGAGCCACCTACACAGAATTGGTCTCCCCATCCATCCTCCTGCCAGGACATGCAGCTGATCACATTATTCCGTAACCGTTCACGCCCATCCCTGTCTACAGTTTTCTTCTTCTGTTCAAAACCTGGCGGTCCCCATGGCACAGTGAGTCTCGCCACAACCTTGCCGGTGAGCAAGTTCCAGGCCCAAAGCCTTCCTTCGCCGTTGCTGCCAGGTTCAGCCGCCATTTCGTCACCAGCCACCACGTACTTCTCACGGAGTCCCATCAACGACTGAATCCGGATCCCTTGGTTCTTCCATCCCGGATCGGCATACGCCCGTAGACAGGCCCCATTGTCGCGATCAATCAAGCGTATCTTGCTGTCCAACGTGCCTACCAGCACCGACCTCCCATCTCTCGTCAGATCCAAGCTGGTAACACTCGCACACATCACATCTGTCGTGCATTTGCCCATCCTCACATCGTAGCTCCGAACACGCCCGTCCACACTCCCGGTCAGAATCTCGGGCCCGTGGACTACGAGGGAGGTGATTGCATCCCGGGCTTCACCGAGCACTTGTATGGGCTTCACGCCGCCACTCTTCACGTCCCATATGCGAGCCGATGTGTCAAAGCCACCACTCACGACCAGCGAGTCGCCATCGCCAGCAAAGCGCACGCAGTTGACCCGCGCAGTGTGCCCGTGGACATTGCCGCCGAAGCGCCTGGTCGTCACTGCAGCGGCGACATCCCACAGGAACACGGCCCGGTCGCCGCCGGCTGACACGAACTTCTCGTTGTCCGATGCCACGTCAAGACTAAGCACTTCGTAGCCGTGTGCCGCGTACGTCTGAATGAGGCGGCCATGGGGCGCTGAGGTCCTTCCGCTTGATTGCGGCTCGGGGGCAGCGGTGCTAGGGAAGGGATTGTACAGCCGTATTGTGCGGTCTGCAGACCCTGTCAAGATATAAGAACCCGGCGATGATGAGTATTTCACGGCATGGACAGGGCCTGTGGATTTAGTTGGTACCCGTTGGTTTTCACGGAGCCTGGTAGACCGCAGAGGTAGAAGTCAACTTACCATTGGAACCAAGCAAATAAGCCGCCGGTTGATCTGGGAAACTCATGTCTTGTATCAGAGGCCCATGATTCCTTTTCCAATGAGAAAACTCCCGGGCCCTCCGTCTGCAAGATTCTTCCTCAGAGGCGCGTGCCTTGGAAAGAATGCAAGCGGTGCTTTGGTTGCCTGGTGGTGCCTTCTTTGTTTCTTGAATGAGCTAAGATCGTGCGTGCCATGCATGGGCCCCCCCATGGAGGCGGCGTGATTGGCTCAGTCCTAGGTCGGCTTTCCCACTAATTACCATCTTGGACAGAAACCTGTCTCTTTCCTGCGAAAATATGTTTTATGTGGACGAAAAAGAAATCTATGCCTTTTGACATCATGAAAAGTCTCGTTACAAATCATCTCGCTTCGCATCTGTATTTACGGGTATTGAGTACATGTGCATACTTGATATGTTGCCGGCGCCGTCTATACTATGCCCTCTGCTCATCGCATCCACGCAACTAAATATGCAAAAATTCCAAAATCATGATTCATGGGGATATGCTCCCTTTCCATTCTTATCCCTTTAATCCGCAAAAATGCCTTGATATACACAATAAGAATATTATCATGAGCATAAAAGCTCAAATACAGACCGTTCTGAGCGCCGTCTGAGTCGGCCAAGGTGGTCTTCCGCGTGGTCTTCCGCGGCGAAAGAAAAACGCCAACCCATGCAAGAATGAAGACTAGTGGAAATAGAAGAAGAAAGACCGATAGAACAGGTTAACTGGAAAAGCAGTATACGACATCCATATCAACGGGATAAGTCCGCTCCAGAGGCCGATACATCTGCCATCGATGCTGCTCCGATTCACCACCTGAGAAGATCCCGACTCGATAATCATCGTTGAGGCTGGGGAAAGAGTCTAGGTCACGAATTCGGTACAACTTCTGCATCCGCTGATCCAAGACCTGCTGGCTTGTACGAGCTTGCTCCCAGATCTGAGCAGTGTTGTCAACTACTAGCTTCACAACTCTCATATATTCAATAGTATCGTTGATCTCGCTGAGCGATCCTGTTGAGGTCAAAACATCCATAGCTGTCGTGGCTACAAAAGCCATGACCGGTGGAGGGGTACTCAGAATAGTCGGGCGCATTCGCAAGACTCGTTCCAAGCAGCGGATGATATCGACAACACCTTTGGCATTCTGGCGACACTCCTGAAAGTGGCCGGCAAGATACTCGGCTGCCATTTTACCGGCTGATGGATGGTATCGGTTGAGTTGGATCAGCGCATGGTGACAAAGCAGATGCATTGTCAAAAAGGACCCGACTTTGCCCGAGAAGGCAGCAGATTCTAGATTAGAGCCACTGAATGAAAGTCTGGATGGTAAAGTTGAATGCCAATCATGCATTCTTCTAGTCAAGGTACGAATTTGCAACCTCTCTGGCTCGAAAGCGTTGGGTCTACTGGCTAATCGGTGTATCCTCAATTGACAAGATGACCAGATGTGAACCATTTCAACGAGGTGGCAGGTGATGTCAGATGATCTTTCAGTAAATGTATCAATGCTAGCTTCATAGGGGTTGAACAAGGGCATGCAAGCATCTACCTGCCTCTCGAAGCTTTCCGAGTCGGATGGCAGTCGGACATAGATATCCTCTCCATGAATCATGGTTGCGCGATGCGGGAAAAGAGGACTTAGTCGTTCCAGCATAAACAAGGACCAGAAGGTTCTCCTCCTCGACTCAGCATAACCCGTCCTGTTCATGCCAAAGGGATAATTTTTGAGGCAGGAGTCTCTTGAACCATCAATCTCTTGATTTAGTTGCAAGCAAGCACCCGTGGCAATGGCGGAGGATACAAGTTCGTTGGCCTCACGGGGTCGAGATGTTGCGATGTTGTACAAGGCCAGAAGAACCCTACTCTGAACCAGTTGCAGGGAGGGCGCACTCAGAGATTTCTGAGCGTAATGCGCTACCTGCGCATACCTGTACGCAATGTGTTCCGGGCCTCCAGAAAGGGCGGCTCCAATGGCCAAGACACTATACAATAGCATCATGTCCTCGGGGAATTTATGATGCACAGAGCTGGAAACCCAAGACTTGAAAACATGCTCTGGTAAAAAACGAATCACGATTGTGTTGTCGATCTGACCGAAGAAATGAGACAGGACCGTGGTGATAGACTGAGGATCCGAAACGAACGGGTCTGTTTTCCAGGCCGTGTAGAGAACATCACCCGCGATCTGAGGAACATCTAGCACAGATCTTTGTGCATTAGATAATGGCTTGGAGTGATCCAAGGAGAGGGACATCTCAACAGAAGGCCCGCCATTTGTCGCATACTCATCGGGTCCAATTTTAGCCCTTTTGCTTGGATACACAATCTCTGGCGGCGCCTCGTGCAGCACAACGCGAGGTGATACCGGAGAAGACGATCGACTAATGGAGCGGTCGATTTCCGCTTGCCTTGAAAGACTACCTGTTTTTGGCACGTCATCAAGTTCGGCAGGTGGCGTGGACGGAGACGTATTGTGTCCGCCTCTCGGACTGCAGTTCGTCAGCATGAGAAATTCCACCAAGACATCAGCTTTTGAACTTACGCATTTTTGAATTTGCATACTCTTCCAAACTTATCGCACTGGACGCATCTTGGATAGTCAGGGTCGCACTTGATCTTCTTCTCTCTGCAAGTAATGCAGGCAATGGCCAGCCGTTTGCGGGGCTTGCCAGCTTTTGTCACCCCCCAATGCGCATTTACGGCCTCTCCATCGATGACAGTCTTGCAATGGCTACCATCGTCGTAGAAATAGCACAACCCTTCACCGGGAACCTCTGCGGCTCGAACAAAGCGAGGCAAGAAGTAAGATCCGGTCCAAATTTTGGGCCCAAGACCGTCTTTGGTCGGCAACCCTTCTAACAATGTGGAGCTGTTTGATGGCGAAGGTGCCCTGGGAGCTGATGGTCTGACTCTGTACTTGTGAACGGTAAAATTCCTTTGCGCATCCTTGGATGTGGGAAGCTGAGTTCGCGGTCGCTCCTCTGGAGACTGGAATGACGCATCCCTGGAAGCTAGAGTATAGCTTGCATCCTGCTGAGCAGACCATTTGCTGCTTTCAGAAGCAGGTCGAGAATCAGATCTACTTGGCTGCTGGTCGAAAGGCTTAGGGGACTGAGGCCCCGGGTAAGAGCTAATTAAGGAATGAGCTTCTTGTCGCACATCATGCGGGCTCCGTGGCTGTGAGACCTTGGGAGAAGATATCGAGGGAAAGTACGAATTTGGACCAGCTCCGAGGCCAGGAGAGACATGCGGTCGATCCAGCGACGACTTTGCCAGGTACGGTGTTTCCCTTCCGCTTGGCGAATGAAGAGGTCTGATGGCAGATGGTGGCCCGAACAAACTGTGTAATGACGGCAACTGTTGTCGCGAAGAAGGCTGATTGATTGACTCGGGTCTATCTTGGCTAGATGCTTGATTTATGGTCGCCGTCGATGCGTTGGCGCCCGTGATCTTGTCATAGCTAGACATAGAAAGTGAGGTTATGCCTCTATGGATCCAGACTTGTTCGGTGGACGGCGACGATCGAGACGAGAAAGATGAGGCACCAGGGCTCGCCAGCTCAGGCGGAGTATCTGGAAGATCCAAACGCTGACGAGTGTCGTATCCTGCTAGACTCCCCATTGAGACAGTCATCCAATGTGGGATGTGGGTAGGAGCAACCGAAGGTGGACTGGGTGCTGCTGGGCCTTGACCTTGGCGACCTTGACGCTGCTGAGTGCTGAGTCCTCTCAGGCGAGTTTGGTCTGGCTTGAGCGTGGCCCGAAAAAGGTTTGACGCAGATATATGTCGTGGATTCCGAAAAAGCAAGGGCTGGGCTCCGTCTGGAGACGGAAGCAAACGCTAAATGCTGTAAGAGCGGATCTTGCTGTCCATTCGATGCAGTACTTTGTTGAATCAGCAAGAAATCTCCCAAGATGTCTAGAGTATGAACTGAACGTGAACGGGTTCTCAAAAAGCCACCGCGATTCTACACTGGTACGTTGGGACATGACAATTCAGAAGGAGGAATAAGAAGCCTCGCAACAGATTGGGGTGTGGGCTGCTTATGAGTTGTCAGCTGGCTGGAAGAGTAATCAACGTAGGGAGTATGTTTGTACTAACAAGCTTGGAACTTCGGCAGGCTCCAGATACATGGAGCCGCCGTAGCGAGAAGGCAAAAGTGCCAAAGTCCCACGTCGGAGCTGAGCACGTTGGTGTTACAAGAACATGTCGCCAACAGGTGCCAGGTGCCAGGTGCCAGGTGCCAGATAGCGTCAGAGTGCCAAGGCCTACGGGGTGGGAGATGGGAGGTGGCTTACGGAGACTAGTACTCCGGACTGAGAGTTAAAATCATTCTCAACATAGTAGTGGTCAGCCTATGTGACATAGGGCGGGTAATTGCACTGAGTGGACAGTTGTTGCTATTAGTCTGGACATTTTGGCACTGGTGAACGGCTGTCACTGTTTTCGGCTAGGCCCTGAGGTCTTGGGTGTCCTGCGGGGGGGGGGGGGGGGGGGCGCTGGGGACAGACATCGTAGGGGAATCCTGGTCGGCTGGGTTTTATTATGGGATTATGGGG